>CAJNJA010090486.1:0-19842 GCA_905231915.1 Symbiodinium necroappetens
ATGTTTGCAATGTCCAACCCACTCCCCCCAGGAACACCACAAATGCATTCCTAGCTTTCGCAAGGGGTTGACACGGAAAAATGCATTTAAAGAACACAAAGAGGGGAGGGGTAGCATATATATATATATACATAGTTGGAGTATCTATGCGATATGGTATCATATGGTATGATAGGATATGATGTGATATGGTATGATATGATATTGTCCGATGTTGTATATACAGCATTAGATTTCATTGGATTAGTTAGATTCGATTCCATCAGGTTCTATTGGGTTATCCCTTTGGACTAGATTATCATATACTTTACTATATCCTGTTTTTATACTACATTTTGTTTTGTTATACTAAATGATTTTCAACATAATTTGCATCTCATACCATATCAGACTGTATTACATTATTATGTGTTGTGTTTTTGGCAGCAGTGTCTTATTAAGTTATATTTCGAGGCAGCATTTGGTGAAGTACGTGACTGCTGTTATCCCATTACAATGGTCTAGTGTGTGTTGGTTTCCAGCATAGACTACCTGCACCAGACAAGTCTGAAGATGAGGTGGAAGCGGCTGGGTTCTTTGGGGTTTCGGGTTTAGGGGTGCTTGGCGACCAGCAGTAGCTTGGCATGCAAAGGCACAAAAGGGTAGCAGATTCAGCTACTGGTTTTCATCAACCCGTGCCAGAGATTCAGGTTAAGGCAGCCTTGGAAAGAAACCCATCCAGGTTGACCACAAACATCTTCCCTCCTCCCCGATGTCTTCCACTAAAGGTCGTCGGTCTGGTAAAGAAATGTCTAGCATTGTCATGTTACAAAATGTCATGCAACAATGCACCAAACACCTTGGTTTTCGTGAAGAGGCTGCAGCTGGACCACAAAGCTTAAACACAACCCACGCGAAGACAAGTTCTTGCAGGAGTTTAGAGTATACACATCGCCTCGGTAATTTGTTGTGGATATGGCCTTTGCAGGGCATGTTTTGCATAAAGGGCAGAGCAGTGCGCTTGGCCAGTCAATTGACATGGTTTTCGCGAGGCTTGATTGCGATCATGACCTGGTTCATCCCTGAGAGCACTTGAAGTGCATGCAGGCTGTCCGTAGAACGCATGGAATGGATTCAATCCCTCGCAGGTCTCAGTCGCGAGGGTTCAGAGTACACAGCAAGTGTTTGTGCGATGTAGACAGCAAACCATGGAAGTGAAGCGATGCACCGTAGGCAACTTGCCGCTTACACAGCTTCCACAGGCTGAGTACTCACTCTCTGGCTATGCCAACTCATAGCCCAATTCACCACCTAAGTTTCACACCTGCTTTTTTTCGCTTGCAGCATCTATACGAGCCGGGCGCTCCCTCTAAAAGATAGGACCAAGGTCCCAAACTCCATGGTTGAGGTATGTTCAGGTGCTCTGCGATTGGCTGCATTTTGCGGCAAAGCACTGCACAAATGACAGCTAATTTAGACGAGGTGTCGACTGTTTCGAGTTTCCGCAAGGAGCAGAAAAAGGTTCACAGCAAGGCATTTTAGGCTAATGGGTGTAGGCTGTAGTTGATCGACCACGGGACAGCTTCAAATGTCATTATTCTGTACCACATAATGATAAATTTACCGTCATGCTCCAATAGACTCTAATATCAACGTATGATACTGCAGTATAAGAGCACGAAATACCCTAAGCCCTAATCCTTTCAAGCTGAGATAGTCTAGGATTCGCAACTCGCAACACTTGGCAATCCTGTTCCTTCAGGATTCCGTAGTCTTATTGGACAAAACATGCCCCCAAAACCCGATTCAACTTACATTGAGCCCAACCCTAGAAGCTGTGTTTGTCGCTCTAGGCTTTGGAACATTATGGGGCCGAAAGAATTAGACTAGGGTTTTGGATTATCTTATAGCAGAACTATACGAAGGAAACCCAGCAAACAGGAAGAGTAATTCTTCAGGTCCTTAAATCCAGGCTTGGGAGGCAAACCTGGGAGGGGTTCGCAGCAAGAATGCATCGCCATCGCCACGCCAGATCTTAGGGTTTAGGGTTAAGGGAACCTGAACAGTTTTGAGGCCTTTCACAGTCTCCAATTCAAAGCCATACTAGCATGTTGACCCAGGCCACAGCGAGTCTGTGCAAGTAAGACTTTATGGGGGGCCTTAATATTTGGAATAGGTTGTGGGCCATTTAGGGTATATTGTACCGTAATTATAGCCTAAAATAGAATTGGTAATTCTTCAGGAGGCCCCTATCGTATGTCACAAAGTAGCGGAACTCACCAGCTGAAGCTTTTTGTAGCATTGTACGGTTTGGGATGTTTGAGGGAAATATAGGAGCCTAAATACCAATTACCAATACTATTCCGGGGTTCCTTATTATTATTATGATTATAGTACAATGTACCCCAAACCAAATTCGAGTTATTAAGGCCCCTATATTAGCCTGATTTTCAAGCAGGGATCGTTTAGGGTCTACTCTATTCCAAGACACCCCAACGCTATTTGCAGTGGCTGATGTGTTCGGCAATCTGCTCAAAATCTCCTTCAGGTCACGGATACACAGTTTAGGGTTTAGGGTGGAAACCCTAAACCCTAAACCCTGGACTTATATATGGGTAGGTTTCTGAATTAGGGTCCTGCTTAGGGTCCTTTTACAAGGGTGCCATTCTATTTTGGGGGATCGAAGAAGGGACCCTAATTAAGAGAATTACTGTACCCATATGCCTCCTTGATTCCAAAACGATCCTCCTCCAATCCCCAATCGCCCCAATCCCTAAACCTTAAACCCTAAAACCCTAAAGCCCTAAAGCCCTAAACCCTAAGCCTATTCACGACTTTTCGGAAAGCTTTGGGGGCCTTCACAGGACCAGCGATGCTGGGCCCTTAGGATGCTGTGATATACTATACGGTATATGCTAGAATATATATATATATATATCATGATGTACTCTTTGGTATACCATGATATACAATAACTTACGATGATAAACAGTGCTTTGCTTTCACATACTGCAGTATACTACACCCTAAACCCTAAGCCCTAAACCCAAAACCGTAAACCGTTTAGTATAGCCAAGACCTGATGACATCGTTTCATCGTTTTCCCTAGGCCGAGCACCACCATCGCAGCTGAGGCCCTGCAACGGGAAGTTGCCAATGAACCCCTTGAGCCCTAAACCCTGAAAGGACTTAGGGTTTAGGGGTTTGGGGTCAAGGACTCCTAACAAGGAAATAAGAAGGAGCTCAAGTAACAACTCAAAAGCCCCAAACCCAGATCTCTCTGGTACCCCCCAGAAGCCTCCCACTGCTGCTCCGGGCTCCGTCTAAGTACCACTACGATGACCACGGGTTGAGGGGGTAAGGATTTAGGGCTTAGGGTGGAAGGCTAGAGTTTAGGGCTTATAAATTATAGGGATAAAGACGACAAGGGTTGGTGGTGCTTTCGCCGGCGCTTTCACCACCTCCAGCGCCAACAACACTCCCCGAAAAAGCCGACTTCCAGAATGATGATGATGTTGATGATAATGATGATTATGATGATGATGATGATGACGATGATCATGGTGATGCCTTTACTGGATATGCCTGCCTAGACTCACCTCTAGCTAGACACCGAAGCCCTGAGTGCACAGTATGTGCTTTGAAGCGACCGTTTACAGCGGAAGCGAGTAGATCAACCGGCAAGCGTTCTTGGCAAGGGGGTCTCCCGGTGGGCACTTTTTGCCTTGTTTTGCTCTTGGGTTCCTGATAAAACCACCCAACAAAAAGGGAGCCCTTTGTGTTGCTAGGTCACTGGGGATCCTGGTATAGCTTTGACCTCTTTGCAAAGGTGGACATCTACGGCCGGCCAATCAACACAGAAGGCCTCGCTTCCCTGGCCGTGACTGTTTGGGGTTCAGGGTCCCAGGATTTAGTTTCCCATCTCTTAGCGAAGGAAGCCGACCGGACAAGTCCCGTTTACAACCACTCAGATACGTTTTGATATAATAGTGTATAATATCGAGTAATATAATATAGTATGTAATGTAATATAGTGAAATGTATAGTTTAATTTAGTACAATATAATACCATGTAATGTAATATAATGTAACATAATGTAATAAAATGTAATGTAATATAATATAATATAATATAATATAATATAATATAATATAACATAATATAATATAATATAATATAATATAATATAATAGAATAGAATAGAATAGAATAAAATAAAATAAAAAATATAATATAATATAATATAATATAACATAATATAATGTAATATAATATAAAATAAAATAAAATAATATAATAAAATAAAATATAATCTAATATAATATAATATAATATAATATAATATAATATAGTGTAGTACAGTACAGCAAGGATAATATAATATGACATAACATAAAAATACAGCATATAATATACTAAAATATAACATAATCCTCTAAGCCAGCATGTTCCGGTTTGTGAAGTCTTCAAAAAACAGCACCGAAGTGGTAGAAGCAGCAGGAGCTCGAGCGTTGCTTGCAGGTCAATACGGATAGGATCACGTCTCATATCGTAATACTCAGACTGCACATGGTGATCATAGGATTGAGCGCAGCAGCTGCATTCATCCTAGCAGCAATGCCATAAAAGGCATAACAGTTGCGGCAGGCATTTATGTTGTCGGGCCTGCCCGTCCAGCCTGAGCCGCAAGTGTGAGTCGCTAACTTCGACATATCTGTTTTGAATGACATCGAGTTGTCCTTCTCTGGCACGTCCGCGTGCTCGTGCTATTTCCGGGTCACGACGCAAAGGGGACCGTCCCATGAACATCGCTTCTGTCGGTGCTCCCGAGCTAAACACAGAGACCGTTGGTTCTGAACCAAAGTAAACTTGCAGCTTCTTGAGGCGTTGATGGAGAGAATGGCCCAGACGTGCACGAGTTTGTGGTCCTCCGGCCTGATTTTGCGATCGTGGACTCGGGAGGCTGGGGCAACGGGGGCAAGTGCCTGAGATGCAGTACACCCGCCTTTGTCAGTCAGCCGTTTTGGCTATGACGACAGGTTAGAAGCTTCTGTAGCGATCGTTCTCTGAGCCATTCGTATCCACGAGGACGATCGCAGCCAACATGACTGCACCCCCCCCAGGGCAACGTTTGAGATGGCTGTTGAATGAGTCTTCATGTTCGATCAGTTGAGGCAGCGTGGTAGTAGGACCAAGAATTATGTTACACAGCCAGCAGTCATCACATCTCGTTTGAACTTGGCATTCTGATTTAAGGCATTCGTGAGTCATCGTTGTCACATTTGCCGCTTATAGCTTTATAGCAATTGCCGGCACAAGTAACTGTAACTGCTGCCATTGTTGTGTCAAGGTGACGGAGATGATGATGCACATCGTCCATGATGGCTGTGTACCAGTGATGATGATGCAGATGATGACAATGACGACGAAGAAGAAGATGACAACGATGCGTACTTTGCAGCTGCAGCTGCTGACCGCGGGCCTTCCGGCTGTGATCTCCCTGATCACGACGCACCTGAGGTACATGTTTACGTGGCGGATGGTGATGCTGGGATTGACAGCGTTGTAGCAGGGGTAGTGGCAGTGGTCGTGATGATTGTCAAAGTCGTCGTAGCAAGTAGCAACAGCAGTAGCAGTACCAGTAGGAGTAGACGAAGTAGGAGGAAATAGTGGTAGTAGTAGTAGTAGTAGTAGTAGTACTCGGGAATAAGCCGGTAGAGGTATGGCGTCGTCTTCGTATTCGTGGTGGCAGCAGTAGCAGCAGCAGCAGCAGCAGCAACAGCAGCAGCAGCAGTTGCAGTTGGTGTGCGTTGCGGCAGTCGCAGTAGCAGCAGAGCATTAGCAGCAGTGGAGCAGCTGTAGCAGTAGCAGGAGCAACAGCCTCAGCAGTTGCACTTGCAGTGTGCAGGTGGTTGTTGTTGTGTTGTTGTTGTTGTTGTTGTTGATCACCATCTACGCAACTCTGAGATGACCATTCGCCACATGGATGGCTACCATGAGCACCGCCGTCATCATCAATAGCAGCATCAGTTATCAGGTTCACCAATACAGCAACGCCCGCATCGTGATAGGCAACTTCAGCATCTTCGCCTTCATCGCATCACTTCTTGCTTGCTTGTTGCATGTTGACGCTCTGTGTAGGATTGGGAGAGGGTCATAGATGGCAGTTGAACGGTGGAATATGTGTAAAACAATCGAGTGGTCCTGACGAACGCTAAGCAGTCGAAATTATGGCCGCCTTTGCGGGGGCAAGCCTCAATCAGGGTATGCCTTGCTAGGCTTTTGCGTAATTATGCAGCAATCACAGCAGGAGACCCATTTGGATTGCTCTTGCCGCCTACCTTTGCGGAGGCAGCGGGTACTCGTGTCGAGTGCTTCAACAGTGTTTGAAGTCTGTGAAACTGCGTGTAGCCCAGTGGTTGCAGTCTGAGGCCTTGCTACATGGATGCTGCGTGCGATCGGCATTGGCAGAGTTGCTGTGCCGGTTTCAGCACGGCAAGCGGGGAAAGAGTGAAGCCGGACAAGAAACAACGCAGCATCGTCCAGAGCCTGCCAGTCGCAGAGGTCTTGGAATTCGTACTTGAGCAGGTCTTCGAACGGGCATGTTTGGACAGACTTGTCCTCGAGTCCTTCTACATTCAGCAACAGATCCAGCAGGAGATCTCCAAGAATGAAACGAAAACTTCAAGCCTCTCACCATCTACAAAGCGGAACATTGGAAAGCTCCTGTCTCGAATGGACTGGTGTCGTTTGATACAGTTCGTCAAGAGGAACTCAGGATGTGACCCGGATTTCCTCAACTTGGTTCAGACACGGATGGCGTGTCTTCGACCAGGAGATTTCAGTGACCTGAACAAACTGGCCTATGCACAGTCCGTGTGGCTCTAGATGCATCCTCAATCACCTTCTGAGCTGTTGTGCCTTGATGCGGCCACGACTGTAATTTTCAATGCATCTGCATGGGCGAACATGCAGGACAAGGCTTGCGACTCACAGCAGTTCGCACCTCCAGTCAATCTGATCCAGCATGGCTGGCCAATGTTAACATTAGTCATTATTATTATTCGTATATTATTATTGATATGAATACTAATATTAATATGAATATAATTATTAATCCAGTATTGCACCAAGCGCCTGCACAGACCTGAGCTGCAGACCCCGGCAGTGTGTTTGCTCTTGGCACGAGACACACTGGCTAGTCCATAGATTGTTCATGTCCACTTCTGCGACGGGTGCAGGCAGAGTCCTTTACGCAGACCCGGTTATGCCGTCTGTGCGAGTCTCACCATTCATTCTCGCCTGAGAATTCCCAGCACAGTTTGAAAGCACATCACAGTGCTCATCGAAGTCTGTATAGTCTAGCTGGAAGCACAGAGAAAGCAAAGTCTGTCTTTTGAACACATGGATGAAAAAATAACAGTAGATTGAGAGACCGTGTGAAGCGCCTGCGCCGCGTGAGTTGATTGGCAAGAGCGGCACTGAAGGGTGTAACGAGATCTCGAAGCCTGAATGATTACCTATTTACTATTCCCTAGAGTTCCTTGATCTAAGTATGCGAAAATATTTCGCCCGCCCAAACCCTATTCTAATTACTAGGGCCCTATGTGCGTCAGGATTCCGTATGACCCAAAAAGTACGCATAGACAAGCACAAACCCCATACGTGACCATTGTGAAGGCCCTTATCCGATTGTCAATCGGAGGTTTGGACCCAGCAAGCCCAAACCCTTAGCCCTAAGCCCTAAACCCCAAACCCCTAAACCCTAAACCCTCAACTAAGCCCTCAACCCTAAACCCTAGAATGGAGACCAGAGCGGGCCACCCACGTCGAGAGAGCTGTGGTCTGCTTATGGTCTCCAAGCGAGCTCCGATTTGGGGGTGACCTGGTTAAACAAAGAAAGGAACTACCCAGAGGCTCCGTAGTTCCTTTGTGTGGTTTATATTTAGAATCCTATAAGGTAATCCCAAAAAGGAACTACTAAGGAGCCTACGGGTACACTGGAGGCCATAGGCAGGACTAGTATGCACATCCGTGACAAACGTGATCGGTTTATGTTAGGGATTACGTATGTTCTCGCAACATCCTGCCTCTTCCATCAACATAATAGGACATAGAAGCCTAAACGAGTACCGATATTATTCCTTTGGGTTCCTTGTTATAGTTACGGTATAATGTAGCCCAAAACCCCATTCTACTTGTTAAGACGCATATATATATATATATATGAATATATATGCATTATGCAGATGTTGGAGGCCCTGTTCTTACCTGCTTGCAGCCGACAGTTTTTTCTGCCGTGCTTGCCAGGTGAAGGTGTTCTCCGTGCATTCCAGCCCAGAGCTTGGCACAGTTGCACAGCGCCTCCGAGCTCGAAAAGCTCACCAGGACCCTCTTTGTACCCGTAAGTAGGGCTATATGGCCCCAAGTAGTAGGTAGTTTATGGTCTAAGTGAGGGTAGATGGAGGGCCTAGGCACAAGCTCCACATGATCAAGAGAACGATTCCGAGCAGACCGTGTAATACGAGAGAAGCGTCAGCACCCTGAACCCTAAACCCTAAAGCCTTAAACCGTGAAAGAAAAGAGGGTTCAGCAACAAATGAAAAATATACCCTAAACCGTAAAACCTTAATTATATCCCTGAGCCCTACAACAGCCCAACACTGTAAACGCCGTAAAAGCCTGACGCCAGGCCAAGACCCGCAAGCTCCTTGGAGCAACAAGCCCCAAGAGGACTACAAGGGCTTAGGGCTTGAGGTTAGGGCAGTTAGGGGTTCGGGTTTAGGGTTGAGGGTTTAGGAGTGAGGGTGTAGGCAGGCGATGAGGTGATTCGGGTAATCATCTCCTTTGGCTTAGCACAGTGGTCTGAACATGAATAGCGAGTAGTAGCGTCCCCGCATAGTCCATCTATCCATCTATCTTTCTTTCTTTTTATCTATGTACATTATACATATGTATATATGTATATACATACACAAAATTAAAGATGAATATAAAACAAAATAAATGCAGGAATGTAAGTATACATATACATATGCATTATACATATGCATACATGCATGTATGCATACATGCATACTCGAACGCTCTATTCTATCTATCTTTAGTCTGTAATAAGACAGTTCAGGAACTCTAACACGGAAGCCTAAGTAATAGGATCCTTACTCCAAGAATCCCGCAACATGTATTTTAGATTTCCGAAACTCCCCATGCGAGTATACTTTAGTTACGACCAGAAATCTATATCTTAAAGCGGGCATTCTGTATGCAGTTGTGACATCTTGTGTATTATTGAGTCACTCCTCGGGTGGTTGTAACCGTGAATCACCTGATCACTCTGCATCCCTCAACGTGAAAGCACGAATCATGCTTGCAAGGTCGGTGTACATAGTGTACGTAACTCGACTGCAAGCAATATGTATGTCATTTTGCACGCTGAGCCTGATTTCAAGGTGAAAGACGGGAAGCGCTCAACTGGAGGTGCAAATGACTAGTTGAATAAATTTGTGTCCAATCCAAAAAAAGTTGTACGCCCAACTCAGACCAGACAATCCCTGCACCTTTTTTCCCACAAGCCCAAAACCTATACCTACAAGCCACGATAGGAAACCCTCACAAAGCCTTTTTTCATACCCTTTTAAACCTTAAACCGTACTTAAACCACTAGTCCTATATCTCAAGCGGAGAGTCAGGAGATTTCGGGATCTGGCTGCGTCATCCTCCATGAAGGCAAAGAGCTTCTCGGATGTTTGTTGGGGGTTTCGGTTTCGGGTTCGTCGGCCTTGTAGGATTGTGGGATTTAGGGTTTGGGGGTTTGGGTTTAGGGTTTGTACCGGTTGCAGGGTTCGTGGTGTTTACAGGGCCTGTAGGGTGTCGGGGTGGGCTTAATGGGGCTCATAGGGCTCGTAGGGTTTAGGGTTTGGGCTTTGGGTTTAAAGGTTTTCGGGCTTTGTTTTCAAGGGCTTGAGGGTGGAAATGGGTTTTGGGTATAGTTTTGATCGCGTTCTGGGGTTGTAGCATTTTAGCTTCAAGGCTTAGGGCTTTGGACGTACAAGGGTTCTGGAGCGTCTGATCATCTGATCACCTTGCAGAAATGGTTTGCCCTCAGGAAGATGCCACGCTCCCACTTCAACCAACCCTTTGAAGGGATCACCTGTCAATATGAGGTGATATCTCCCTATCATGGTCCGCAGATGGTTGCATGCTTGAACCTAGACTTTGAGATCGTTATTGCTGAGAATGAGGAGTGAGGGGCCTCAGAACAGCGGGAGACAGGTCGCAGTCCGATCTCGAGCAAAGCAGCTCCTTAGGCAAGTGTGCTGGTCTTCATTGTCATGATTACATGAATCCCGAAATTAGTGCTAATGCCAGTATCGATATTACTAGTCTTCAGCCCCGGCCTCACCAAACTCCAAAAAATCGATCGTGCAAGGCACTCCATCGCATGGGTTCTACGGTTCGGAGCTTCTTCCCTCGTCAATACCGCGAGACATTGCAAATGAGGTGCATCATCACGAATGCGCATGTGGTCGCCGATGCAACCTACGTCGAGGTCGGTTGTGGGCTTCCCCAAAGGGTCCTAAGTTCTGCATAGTAGAAAGGAGGTCTTCTATAGTGTAAATACCAACTACTTTGGTTTGGGTAGGTACCTAGCCCCTCCGTCTACCCTATTCAAGGGTAAGCATCCCCCATATAAGAATCTTTGACCCTTTGGTCTTTAGCCAGTGCCAAGACTGAATCAGGGGTGCAGATGCTCGCAGCCAGCACTACTCCTAGAAGAGCCTTGCCAGCAACGCCGTCAGACTATATGTTGGGTCTAGCTTAAATGGCACGGGACATCATGAGACCTTGTGGACTGCAGCTTAGTGGTGCTTGCTGGTTGTTCTGTCTTGTCTAGCGATGTCAGCCAGGCTATGCTGTGTTTAAATTGGATCTCCAAACACCAAGCGCCAACCGAGAATCTCGCAGCAGGACGTCCCGAAAATTTCCACCTAAATCCCTCCTCCACCGATCATGAAAAGTCTCAGGGTTTTGTGTTGAGGAAAGGCTACGTGATTGGTCTTTGACATGATGAAACCACGACCCCTGGCTTGGGTCCCACCGCCAGGTTCGGAAGGCCGGCGATGCAATGAAGTACCCAGCGCTTTGGCTCTTAGGATCCGGTAGGGCAACTTGTCCGACTGCCGCCTTTGTGGATATAAGCCCTAAACTCACCCTGAAACCCTAAGTGACTGTCCTGGCCGCACGTGCCTTTCGGGACCTTCGGGCTTCGGAATAAGGAGCTTACCAAACAAAGTTCAAACAAAGCCCTAAGTGTTCATGGCGCAGCCTTGAAGATTCCGGGAGGACCCTTTCAACACATTGGAAAACCTCCTCTTCCTGCTGTCCCCGGCGCTACTGCTGGTAGCCGTAATCATCCCTAAACCCCGAAACCATAAATCATAAACCCTAAGGCGTGGTCGTAGTCGCACTCACGAGCAGAAGCAGTAGCAGTAGCAGAAATGGTCCTAAACTGGCCTAAGGGTTGCAGTTACTGGCCGTGACTGCTAAACACTAGCAATCAAGATAAAGATAAACACACTGATAATACTAACAGCAAAAACAATTTCAGGACTAACAATAATCGAAATAACTACAACAATTACTTGTAATATAGATTGTACTGTTAAGGGTTTAGGGTTGTACTATACTTTAGTATGTTGTAGTATCTCATATTAGAGTACTCTAGGGTGGGAATGCATGCAGCCCCAGGCACTGCGCGTGAAGACGTCGCACGAGTGCGACTTGGCTTTGCTGCGTCAGTGGCCCAGGGGAGAACAGCGAAGGAAGATCCGTCTATGCAACCTTTTCTTCACAAACTCGCATCACTTTAAATGTTTCTGTAACACTTGTTGGGGTCGTACCCGTCATACATATGTGTTAGGCATGTAAGTCCTTTGGCAACCTGTGTTGTTTGCGCTCGTTCTGTTAGTTCTGCTGTCCGTGTTTGTTGTTGGTTGTTTTTGGTTTTGCTGTGCGTGTGTGCCCAGCCTTGCATCATTTAGTGATACTGAGGCCTTCGCATGGATCTGCACTAGCAGGGAATACACACAATTACACACATGTACACATGCATGTATGCATGCATGTGTATTTGTCTGCATGTAGTTGTGTTACGGTATAGGCATGTGCATGATTGACTAAATATAGTACATACCGACCTGTATATTGCTGTATATATCTATGCATCTGAACTCCCGTCCAATTGACCCATGTTTGGCGTGCTTCGGTACACTGACACCTGCCTTTCACGCACTGCTTGGTGTGTGTTCTGCCGTACTATTTCTCGAACTTTCCGTGCCATCTGGAATCGTCTATTCCTGAAAATCCCTGCTTCTGCCCCAGCAAGGTCCCGTTCAACTCAAAAGCTTTGTGCAATCGAAGACTTCCGGTGTAATGATAATGCAATGCCAGGATGACCCGTCCGCATGTGTCTGGGTATTTGGTTGGTATATTCTAGTATATTATTGTACATTAAAGTATATTGTAATCTATGTATATGTCTACGCGTGGAAAATACAGCGGCCGCCTGCTGCGATGCCTGAAGCTAGCCAAAGCCACAGTCACAGGCTACTGTAATTTCCATTTAGATGTGCATGCATATGTATCAATATCAACATCTGTGTGCACATTACACACATACACATACATTTATACACCTGCACAGACAAACACGCTTTCAGCAATCGTGCAAGCGCCCGAGGATGTGCAATTTTGGTTCCGATGGGCTTCCGAATCCCTCTTCCGTATGGTTCATAGTCGTCAAGTTCCCGTCCTTCAAAACCATCAGATTTTTGCAGCTCTGTCTTTGCAGTGTTTACCTGACATGCTGACGTTTTGGCTCTAGCCCTAATAGCGGGAGCTCAGATTGGTGGTTGCGCCCAGTGCACCATGATTTTGGAGCTTTGCTTGGCCGCTGCTGGTGTCTGCACGTTGCAGATGGCATGGAATTTCTTTTCCAGGGCGAAGATGTCGCTGCCCCAACATGTTGGTTGCATGTTGAGCGTCTTTTCAAGCACAAACATATGTGGATGATCTGCCTCAGCCGACAACCTACTAAATGCTTGCATGGACATATGTTACTGCGGAGTTCCATGCTTGGCAGAGCTATGCCTACTCCAGTTGTTCTATCAGTACCATTTTGTTACCATGCCTTACCCCTGAGCAGATGAAAAGTTCATGGTCTTGTCTCCGAGGCCACGAAATCGTCGTCGCAAAATTAGTCCGTTGAAGCCCTCCAGCCCTTGGAGCCCTCCCGCGCTTCAGCAGAGAATGTTGAAGCAAGCCCTCTAAGCCCAAAGCCCTACACCTAAACTCCATGCTATAGTATGTTATTAGAATATATCATAGTATATCACTCTAGGGTTTAGGGTTTAGGGTTCTTAACCCAAAAACCCCCCCAAATCCGACCCCAGGTCGGTTGAGGGCAAGCACGTGCTCATCACAGGGGGCTCCCAAGGGCTTGGGCTTCTCGGCAATGTCTTGGGGTTTAGGGTTTAGGGTATACTTTGAGAGATGCATGTTTGTGTTTATAGATAGGTATGTGTATATATATATAATATATATATATATATATATATATAGATTTGTTTGTTTTCCCAGTTATTTATGTATGTCTATGTATATCTGTGCATACATACATACATACATACATATACATAAATGTATGCACCAATGGGGTTTCACACACACATACATATTACCTGCACGTACATGTGTCTTTGTCCACCTAAACTTTTGACGCCCAAGCTTTTGCTAGCTACCTGTTTCGCACGTCGTGCCCTCCATTACTTGGAACTTCCATACTGATATCTGAAATCCGGCTTTGCTCCCAGATTTCCAAACTTATCATGCGGATCTTTGTTCGTGAAACCACAGGATACTCGGCACATTCCGCTCACGTGTTGTTTCTCTCCGGTACGTCCTACACTCGCACCTCAGTCCTGCACAGTATTGCTCTCATCCTCCGAAGGCCTTATAATGTTCTGACTAAGTTATGGACTTCTGCCTATATGCTCATCCAGCAACACCGCGAGACCCGATACTTTATCTTGAAGCAACATCTAACGAAGAGAAGACGAGACAGCGCCCTTCTGTGCAGAGCAGGAACCTTAAACCTTTTCGGTTACTACAATCCCTCTATAAGGTTGACCTTTGGTTCCCCTAGGATACTGGACGGGAAATTAAATCCCTAAGCTCTCGTAAATCCTAGAGACATTTTGCAGAATGTGAGTTCCAGCATTCTCAGGCTTGCCTTTGCCAAGCTTTGCTTCGCACGGGGCGCCAGGGTGACAATCGTTGCGCGGACGAAAGCCAAGCTTGAGCACTTGGGAATCAAGATTTTGTTCCAAAATCTCGAACGAACTATAGAAGCTTGAACAACGACCAATAGTAGCTATTCCTGAGGCTTTCTCCTCATAATTAGTGTAATTATAGTTACCCCCAGGCTTTTTCTGATTTTGCAGGCCCCTATGTTACGCCTAGAGAGCTGGCAGTAACGGCGTTCTGTTCGGCACTTTGGGTCTTGGGATCTCTTCAGAGAAGAATGAGGCATTACTGTGGACCAACCTGCCAACCTCCCCTTGACCACGATTTGGGTTGTGACAACGACATAGGGGCAGTACTCCTTTAAAGAGTGAGCATTCTCAAAAACTTGTGCACGCACACACAGCTGCAGCACACACACACACAGACACGCACGCGCGCACTTGCAGTAGTACAGCAGACAGGTTCCAAACATTCAGGCCCGGTCCAAAGCCATATGCCCCCAAAGCCCTAAACCTCAACCCGATCAGTCCCCTCTCCCCCCCTCCACTCCGACCACACCAGCTCCGGTTCTTCTAGCAAAGGCAAGCGTGCGAGGAGGTTCGGATCCAAGGAGCTGCTACAGGACGGGCAGTACTTAAAGGCTCGTGGGCTTAGTCGATTGTTGGGTTCTTAGTAGTCAGAAGTGTAGTTACTCTATTGATATAACCCTATGGTACTAGACTAAGTCCCGTTGTCGCTTCAGTACGGTGTAATTATAAGGTAGTAGTATGGCAGCATTTCGGTTTCTCGTGAAGGTTCCGGTTTAGGGCTTGAAGGGTTGTCTATGTCGTTTAAGTGCATCCCGAAGCCCAAAGCATGGCTCTGGTCGACTCCAGCCCGCATGTTCTCGAGGATTTTTGAGGAGTCGATGCGTACTATAAGGGGGTTGAGTGATTAGTGTAACAATACTTGTACTTGCTTGTGGCCCGAATATGGGTATATCCCCCAATCCATTATCCAGGCTCCTAGATAACCCTGCCGGGTCCATAGACCTCCATGCTGACAGGTGCCAGGATACATGAGTTACATGAGAGTTTCTCTAAATTTCAAGCTGTGCGGCCTTAGCAGAGACATCTCTCGTCCTTCTGCCCTTCGCCGCCAGCCCAGTGTGCATGCACATCGCCCTGGCAAGGAGCAAAGATTCAATACTTGGAGATGGACGTCTCCAGTATGAAGTGTACAGGGCCCAGCGATGGATTCAGGATGCTTCGTCAAATCTGCGCATCAAAATGAACCAGTGCTGTCAAAAGAGCCAACAAAAGAGCCAACAGGGTCTTGCACTGCCGCGGTCCTCTGCAACACTGCGTCAAAATCCTTGGCTACGTCCTAATCACTAAAAGCTCCCCAGAACCGGCACACTCTTGGCCGAGGCAGCACCTTCTCCGAGCTCATGGGCCGTGCTGCAGAAAGCTTCGGGCGTGTGGATGTGGTGGTGGCCAATGCTGGGACAGGCCGGTGCTGCCGAAATTGGATGTGTTGGCTTTGGGGTCCACCGATGCAGGTTGTGATGTCCGGCCGTGGGGACACAGTGCTATCTAGGGCTTGCGATACTTGCAACATCCGAGGTCTTGAGCTTCGCCACCATTTTGAAACTGTAGTTTCAGTTTTAAACATTAATTGATTATTCGGGATCTGCGGGTTCAGGGTAAGTGGTTTGTGGCTTGGAGAAACTTGCCGTACTCAGGAGAACTGTGAATTGAATGCAGGACTCTGATTGAGACAGGTGGTGCTTTTCGCACCTGAGATTCATCTCCCTTTCTTTCTGAAGCCGAACGTGCCGCTTACCACTCCGCTTACCCCGAAAAGCACTGAGCCGATGATCGTCGATAGCAACACCTCTCCAGGCCAACCCCAGTCCTAGCTGAAGCTCTGTCGCTCGTCGCAGGGCAGAGAAAGCCAAGTGCCTCCCAAACTATGCAGCAGCAATCCTGAACCCAGGACACCAGAACCCGAAACGCCACCAGCCGCAGGTGTTGCGAAGTTGCTTGTTGGGTCGGAACTGACCCAACTTGACGAGTTGATGGAGGCTTTTGGACCTGACCTCGTAAGCCTTCGAAGATTGAAAGGGCCAATATAGGCGCTTTAGTAATGACCTATATTACCTCGCGGGCTCCGTATTGTGATTATAGTGGAATGTCCGCCAAAACCCTATTCAAGTATTTAAGGCCCCTACGTTAGTCAGCTGGCTGGGTGCCGGAAGGGGTTGGCTATGGTGGCTGGTGTTCGAAGGGCCTCTAGCTGTCGCCGGACCCTATCGGCCCAGGGCATTCAGGCTCGAATCGAGGTACAGACGACAACCCTCCCGCATCCGCCCTGCAAGGCACAGATCTCGACAAATCTCATGGGCAGCCTGAGATGCGTGCCGCGACAGGGGTTTAGTGTTTAGAGTTCCCGGAGGAGCCCAAGAATTGAACGCTGCCCTAAATACAGTTTGCTTTAACACATCCTGTGTGAAAGCTTCAGGCTTTTGAGTTCCTCGAAAGTGCAAGCTCCTAGATTACCGAATGCTTATAACCCGTCCTGTATCTTTAAATCTGTACTTCTGGAGGTGCTGTTACTGATTGTCAGGTCTAGAGGGTTTGCACAGAGTCTTAGGGCCTCTGTTTGAGTTACATAGGGGTTTCGGGGTTCTTCAACATCGTGGCTGCTCAGGCTATTGCTGCGGGGCAGGTGATGGCCAGCGATGGCCAAGGCAATGACGGATGACGGACAAGGATGGTAGGCAAGCCCTCTTAGAGCGGAAATGACCCGACGGAGGTGTTGTATCTTCCAGCTCATTAGCTCACAAGTGGTTGTTACGGACATGGTTGTGATCCCGTCATCATTAACATCATGATCGTTACTCTGATTTCTGCTTACACCCTGGAGATGCAGGTTCAAGGTCGTGTAGCCTAAGCCACAGCCCCACAGCCGTGAGATGACACGGCTTTGGTTGAAGGTGGTCGAATTTGCATCGTGTCCTCGGCGGCTGGCTTGATCTCCTTGCCAGGTTGCCGTATCCGCAACTGATTTAAACGTATTAGTAGGCATTCGATACATCAATCCGGTCATGCTGCCGATGCCATTTCTGAGTTAGACGTTTCTTGATGCAACTTCGAGCTTCTCGCTGCCGCGCCGCTGAAGGAGAACTATTCCCCATGATCGCCGGCTCGGAGCCCCTAAACCCTAAACCGTAGGTAGAGCCAGTGACTTCAGTCCCTCCTCACTGAGGCTACTCCATCTACTCTGCCACCAAGTTTGGGCACCGAGGTGGGGCCCTAGGCGGCAAGCCCAAGCCGCAAGACTGCCCACACTCTATTGCAACTTCTTTCGTATCCCCTTCCTCGACGACCCGCACGGCCGCGGCCGCAATTAATTGTTCCAATAAAGAAGCCCAAACATTCATTAATGTTATTGCGCCTTGTAAGCTTGTAATCATCATAGCCTGTAGAACTGTATATTTATAATATAGTAGTATGCCCCCCTCCTGAACCAGCTAGAACTCGCGCGTTCTTGATCACAGCGTGGCATGGAGTGGGAGGCAAAGCCCGTAATTCGAAGCTCCATTTTTGATCCCTTTGTTTTTGGGATTAGGGTATAGGATTTTAATCCGTCTGTTTCTGGTTCCTCAAATGCCTCATTAGGCTATGACAGAAGTCCTCACCGCCCGGCCTCACTCATCGCATCGCATGCCGTTGAAGACGAAGCAAGACTGCATCCGCGATGGCCCATGACTCCGTACCCACATTTTTATCGAACGAACATCGCACCTGGGCGGCTGACAATTCGCTCCAGCTTGATTGAATCATCCCCATGCCGAGCCACCACATACTCCGGCGAGCAAAACCAAGGTTTTGAGCAGCCAGAGCGCAGAGTCCGACATGCAGCTTGCAACAACCCAGCATCGAAGTATTAGGACGATGGCGAACATAGTTGCATGAATTGCCGATGCTAAAGCCCTGGAATTCATGGTAACCTTAGTGTCGCTGACTTTCAACATAAGAAGTGCACAAGCAATCACAAGAGGCGAGTCGCTCTGTTGTGACACAGCAAGCCATTCTCTGTAGCCTAAAGCGGCACCCGCTGATGCATGATGGCAGCCGGAGGAATGCAAAAGCTGTTCCATGGTGCTCCAAATTACGACTACAGTATAACATGCCCCAAAATCCTGCCGGCATCGTTAAGACTCGTATATAGGGTCGGAGTCAGCATGTGGCAGGCTTCCTAGCGGGTGCCTACCACGAGCTGCGCCGACATGGTGTCCATCTCTCAGTCTACTATCCAGGTAGCCCCTTGTCGAAATTCAGACAGCTGGGTCCATCGTGGGGCTTTGCCACGCTCTGGTGTTTGTTTTCTTGGGAGGCTTTTTGACAGCCCTAACCCTTACCTGGACCCTATAAGACCTACCTTTCCGGGGTGCCTGAATGTGAGTTGGGGTTAAGGTAAGCCCTAAACCCTTTCAGCGTTCGTTCTAGCCTTCGGACATCTTGACTTCCTGTGGGGCTGGGGGCCAGACCTGTCTTTGCAAAGCTCTACAATATAGAAGCCTCAGAGCCCAAAACCCTATTCTAATTATTAAGGTCCCGGGGTCCCTACATTAGTTATACTATCGTTTGTTTAGGGTTTAGAGTTTAGGGATAGTTCTCCGGATAAGCATTGGAGACGAAGCAAGAGCTCCAGAGTAACCTTGTTGTTCAGAGTTTGGAACTGTTGGAAGGCTCAAGGTGGTGTCGCTGCTGCTTTAGGGAATAGGGTTTAGGGTTCAATGTGCTGTCCTCTCAGCAACAGACGTGCGCAATGGGTAGCTGAGCCATTGTTCGTGGGCCTTGTGATTTCCAGGATAGTTCAGCGGTTGCTCTCGCAAATTGTTCTTGCCAGGTATCAACACTCCAGGCTTTCAAGAGGAAAAGCGACAGATGCCGCCGGTCACCTTGAGGACAGGGTTTTCATACCTCGCGTTGCGCAAGCGGCACCTCCTGTCACCAAGCAGGCAGATGCCGGCGCTCACTCGAGTTACTTGGTAGTGATGCTGGCTTCATGTGTCATAATTGCCTGCACGTGCTGTTCCGAGAGCCTGGCACCATCAATCTCGGAGAGTGTCCTTGGTAGCTGTGCAGACCCATGTTGCCCTTGCAAGCAACCTGATCATACTTTGGCATTCATTGCGGCCTTGCATCAAGAAGACAGCGCATGTGCAAAGCCCTGAGCCCCTGAGCCCCACCTTTGAAGAATCCGAAACCTCAGATCCACACGGTTTGATGCAGTACGACTGTTTGCTTGAACAGCACCATTGCCATGTTCATGGCACGCGCCAGCCGGCATGATCGAAAAGCACCGTTGTGAATCATGACGGTTAATCTCAGCGTCTCTATCTCTCTCTCGCTCTTTCCGCGCTCACACGCACACACCCGTATGTATGTATGTATGTATGTATGTATGTATGTATGTATGTATGTTCGTACGTACGTACGTACGTACGTACGTACGTACGTACGTATGTAGGTATGTATATGTATATGTACATGTGTATAAATAAA
>CAJNJA010090497.1:1154-19839 GCA_905231915.1 Symbiodinium necroappetens
CCCTAAGCCCTAGACCCCAAACCCCAAACCCTAAACCCTAAGCCCTAAACCCTCAACCCTAAGCCCCGAGCCTTACTACGATCGCGACTCCCAGGCCTGGGGCCCAGCACTGAGAAAGCCCTGTGCCGGCGGAGGCGCGGAGGGCGCCGGAGGCTCCTTGCGAGGAATTCGGTCACATAGGGTTTCAGGGTTTAGGGGGTTCCTTAAAGGGTTCCTCAAAGGGATCTATAGGGTTCCTTAAAGGGGTTTAGGGCTTGAGGGCTTTAGGGGTTAGGGTTTTTTAAGGGTTTTTACGGGTTTTATACGGTTTTATAAGGGTTTATAGGTTTTAGAGGGGTTTTATAGGGTTTAGGGTTTAGGGGATTTTAGGGGGTTTTAGGGGCTTTAGGGGTTTAGGGGTTTAGGGGTTTAGGGGTTTGGGGGTTTGGGGGTTTGGGGGTTTAGGGGTTTAGGGGTTTAGGGGTTTAGGGGTTTAGAGGCTTAGGGTTCAAGGTTTAGGGGTTTAGGGGTTTAGGGGCTTAGGGTTTAGGGTTTGTGGGGGGGAGTATGGGGTGTCACATCGGGGCATCAACACTGAGAAAAGGATTTTGGGCTATGGTGTAGGACAGGTATATTGGGGACCTGTCAGGGGGATACTAGTGCGAATGATTCAGACCTCTACAGTAGGGTTTTCGGGCTTGGAGAAGGGGCGTGTTAGGCTTTGGGGTTTAGCTTGGGGGTGTTGGGAGTAAAGGTTGAGGGTTTGAGCTGGGCTTTAGGTTTGGGGGTCTTGATTGTAGGATTGTCCAGAGCGCCTAAACCCGAAGCCCTAAACCCTAAAAATGTTCAGCTTCCAGGGTTCAGGGCTTAGGTCGTAGGATTGAGATCTGCGGCTTCAGGTCTGTCCATGATTTACGGGTATGGCTTGAGGCTTTAGTTTTTGCCTAGGTCTTATGTCTTTCATGTCTAGCTGAAGTTTACGGTTCTAGGGCTTGAAGTTCAGTATAAAGTGGTCTCTTGGGGTTGGGCTCAGGGTCTGGGGCTTACGGCGAGCTTGGGCTCAGGACTTATGTAGGGGCTTGCATTGATTTCGGTTGTTAGTCGCAGGACCTATTCGGGATTGAGGGTTTGGGGCTTAGGACCGAGCCTTCTTTGCTCTTGGAAAGCTCTCTGCTGCATTTAAGATTTTGACGACTGCCTTTGTCAGGGTTACTCTTTCGCGCGTGTGCGGGCATACTGCTGATGTGGGCTTTCTGATGTTCATCACGATCACCAGCATCAGCGGCTGCAGCAGCCGCAGCGGCAGAAAAAGAAGCAGAAGCATCCCTAAACCCTAAAACCCTAAACCCCTAAACCCTAAACCCTAAACCCCTAAAACCCTAAACCCCTAAACCCCTAAACCCCTAAACCCCTAAAGCCCTAAAGCCCGAAAGCCCTATCATTTCCACAATCAGCGCTTTTATCATGTTCTTCCTCCTGCTCAACAGTCGTCTTCACTACTCTGCCTCTGGACGCCTTTGCATCGACCTCAGGCATGTACCCACTATACATTGCATAATAGATATCATATGTTTTATGATGTGTATATATATATATATGTGTGTGTGTGTGTATATATATATATATGTATATATATATATACATATATATCTGTATCTATATCTATATCTATATCTATATCTATATCTATATCTATATCTATATCTATATCTATATCTATCTATCTACCTACCTATCTATCTATATCTCTTATAAATAAATAAGTAAATAAACCAATATATATATATATAGTGATTTAGAATGTGTATATAATATATATATATAGAGAGAGAGAGAGAGAGAGAGAGAGCATAGTCTATTTTATCTGGCGGGGTTCGTTACAGATGACTCTGGGACCTTATTTGTAGGGCGCGGCCCGAAAAACACTCAGCCAAACATCAGGTTGCTACTCCACGGTTTAGGGTTTAGGGGTTTAGGCTTTATTAAGGGTTTAGGCTTTAGGCTTTATTAAGGGTTTAGAGTTTAGGGCCTAGGCTTTATTTACGGTTTAGGGTTTAGGGTTTAGGCTTTATTTAGGGTTTAGGGTTTAGGGCCTAGGCTTTATTTAGGGCTTAAGATTCAGGGGTTCATTTCAGTTTGGGGTTTAGGGTTTGGGGCTTTGGATTTCTTTCGGGGTTAGGGTTTAGGGTTTGGGGCTTAGGGCTTAGGGTTTGTTTGGGGTTTAGGGTTAGTTAGGGTTTTAGGGTTTAGGAACTGTAGGGTTTAGGGTAGGGTTGAATAACCACGCATCCTTTGTTTCTGCTTTCGGCTCTGGAAACTTGAGGTGCCACGCTGTACAGACTTCCGAGACATCCCCCGCTCGAAACGCGGCAGACACATGCATAGCTAGTCGAATGCAATTTGCACATCACTGTCAGAGCTATCATCGCAGTAGATCGTCGCCTTAACGGGCGCCCGAAGCCCCGGGCTCCTCACGACGCGCGCCGGCGCAGGTGCCTTGGGCGGCGCGGGCGCCGGAGGCGCCCGGGGCCTCTGTGGGCTCGGCGGTACTTCCGTGACCTCGGCCTCTTCGGCTTCGCTTTGAGGGATTTTGGGAGGCTCTGTGAGAAGGAAGTTTACCGCAGCCTCCAGGGTTCCAACCTCGGCCAGAGCTCGCAGAGCGTCCTCCTCTTCGAAGCCCATGGAGAGGAGCTTGCTTACTGCGGCGGCGGTGGCGCTGTGGGCCAAAGGCCTTGCAGTCGTCCTGACTGCTTCGGCTCGGACGCTGTCCTCGTTCATAAGAGCTCTTGCAGGAGCACTGGAAGGAGCACTGACGGGATGACTCGCCGGAGCCGTGGTGACGGCACTTCGCGCTGGCGCCTGAGACTCCTTCAGCGCCTCGCTCCGCTGCTCTTTCAACTTCGAGAGGTTTCGAAGGAAGGCCTGCAGCTTGTTCATCCGCATGTTGCTGCTACCATTCTGCGCTAAGATCCAGCTGCAGTACTCCGGCTCCTCCTCTGCCAACTCCTGGAAGCTCAAGGCTTTGTACCTTCCGAAGCCTCGGGTCAAGGTCTCTCTTCGAAGCAAAGCAGAGCATCTCACAAAAACCAGGAAACCAGAACCCAAAAGCACTTACTTGTGGAGCTCTGACAGCATACTGGCCGAAGCTTGGAGCTCTCTCTCCCAATGAAGTTTTTGGAGAGGGGAAAGGGAATCACAAGAGGGCATCCATTCAGGCTTCACGGTTTCGGGCTTAAGGCATCACGACTGATCTTCTTATCATTGCTATCCACAACATGTTCGCTCTGAACCCTGAACCCTGCCCAGAAAACTGTACATGTTGATGTCTGCAGATACATGTCTGTGTAGATATGTATACGTGCGTGTATATGCATTGAGTTATTTAGTGTATGGTAGATGTATATGTATATGTATACAACCCCTAGAACAAAGAGTAAAGGTCTAAGCCCTAAGCCCTAAACCCTAATCCCTAAACCCTAATCCCTAAACCCTAAACCCCTAAACCCCCTAAACCCTAAACCCTAAACCCTAAACCCAAACCCCCTAAACCCCCGAAACCCTAAACCCCTAAACCCTAAACCCCTAAAATACGAAAAACCCTAAAAACCCTAAACCCTAAACCCCTAAAATCCTAAAAACCCTAAACCCAGTTCGAGCCCTGGGGCCCACGTTCATCGTCGCCAGCTCTCGGTGGACGGCCTCGCGGTCTGGCGCGGGCCGGCTGCGCCCATCGCTGCCCAAGAGGAAGACCTGTGAAAAAGGTTTAGGGTTTAGGGCTCAGGGTTTTGGGTCTTGGGTTTAGGGTTTTGGGTTTAGGGCTTAGAGTTTAGGTTTTGGGGTTTAGGGTTTTGGGGGTTAGGGTTTAGGGTTTAGGGGTTTGGGGTGTAGGGTGACCTATGGAAAATTCCGAGGTGTGCGTAGCAATAGTACGAATGGCAGCAAAAGTGGAAATAAAAGAGACAGAAAAAATAGTAGTAATAATAGAAATTTAACAATTCTGTAAAGAAGAATAATGGTCATGGAAGTAATAGAAGCTATGGAAGCAATAAAAGTAATAGAAGAAATGGAACAGTGGTCATCGTGGTCACAGTAGTTTTGCTCCCTTGAAAGATGCGTACCAGAAGCAACAGTTCAAGGTTCTTGCAAAACAATCTTTTGGGTTCGCTTCAAAATAAGGAGGGGGGATAACAGAAACAAGGGGTTTAAACCCTAAACTCTAAACCCTACAATTATGAAGGCTGGGCCCTAAACCCTAAACCCTAAAACCTAAACCCTAAACGGGGTGTGTTTCTGAGACAAGCGGATCTGGCCTGACCGCTGCCCGTCGGCTCCGGCTGTTTCCGTTTCAGAGCGATCATGGGCAGCTAGAAAACTGGAGATAAGCTAGTTTAGGGTTTAATTGTGGTCTTGGGTGTTGTGGTTTAGGGTTTAATTGTGGTTTTGGGTTTTGTAGTTTAGGGTCTAATTGTGGTTTGGGGTTTTTGAGTTGTCATCGTGCTCTGGTCCGTGATTGCCATGTAACATGCCTACTCAGTGTCGGAGACTCGGGTGCAAACCCAAAACGCGAAGCGGCTGCGACCTTGGGCCAAACTGCAGCATGCAGAGCTGGTAAAGTGCATGCGGGCGTCGCAGCCACTTCCACCCTTCACGGTTCACGGTCTTCTCATCCCACACTTCTTGATACCCACCTAGCCTACCTGAACCCTAACCTAAAGTGTCGACTCACTGTGGGCTCCTCAGTCGCCGGTTTGGCGTTCTGGGCTGCCCACGCCTTCTTTCTGGCAGCAGCCTCCCAAGAAAAATATACTGAATCTCTTCGCTGACACCACCTACAGCTTCAGTACGGCTTCAGATTCTGGTGTCTCGGAAGGAAGCATACTGGGCCTGCTCATCCTCTGCTTGGACCCGCGCGACGCACATCTCCCGAATCTTCGCGATCTGCGCCGACCTCTCTGCCAAGCATCGGGCGACCCCTCAAACCCTACTGTCCTTTGTGGTCTGGTGTTCTGATTGAATCTTGCCGTTCCCCAGAAAACCCCTGCCCCCAGGATTCGCGGCCTGAAGTTCTTGAACAGTGGGCCATAGGCAGCATCAAGCATCTGCTTGGGGGTGATCTCCACGAAGTTCAGCTCTTCACTGGGGGCCCGCTGCATCTCTCCAAAGGGCTGGCGAAGAAAGGAGTAGGCCTCTCCAGAAGGCAAAAACCCGAAGACTTCAGGCTTCCAATGGCTTCCATGCTTTTTTGAGTTTATATTATAATATATTTCACTATATTATATTATGTTATATTAAACTATATGTTATTCTATTCTGTGAAGATCATGTCCACTTGTGGCCTGACGAACAGGGACGAGACATTAGTCATCGTCACTTTCATCCTGTGGTCGCATCAGTATGCTTAATCCTCTTCCTGCTCGCAGGATTCAAGCCAGATGTTGATAATGATCATGATGGTGATGATTAAGAGGAGGATGTCGTGGAAGGGGATGAGCATCAGTAAGACGAGCAGAAGGATGTTGTGGTGGTGACGGAAACGACGATGAAAAAGACGACTGAGACGTGGGTACGACGACCAGACGGCCACGGCAGCGACGACGAAAACGCCACCAACGGCGACGACCGTGCAGGCGGCAACGACGACGACGAACGCGACAATAATGAAGGTCAGCGACGGCGACCGCGACGACAGCGACAGCGTGGATTGGAGCAGCGGCGGTGGGGAAGACAACGACGATGGAAGCACCACAACGACCACGACGAAAACGACCATGGCAACGGCGACGTTGCTGACCGCACAAGCCACGGTTTCCTCACCGTCGGCCACGGTGTTGGCATTCGTAGCAGCGGCGGCGACGATGGCGTGAAGGCGATGGCGACGACTCGGCGACGACTCGGATTAGGTACTTAGTCACTCGGCCTAAAGTTGGACGGTTCACGAGACCACCTGTCCCCCACCACCCAGCAGGCCCAGGATGTGAGCCCGAGCCTCGACCACGTTGGTGGTGCTGAGCAGTTCCTTCTGCCGAAGGGCCAGGATCGAAAGTCCTTCAGACATGCGAGCAGTTCAGACTCGGCCTCCAATCTTCGCATCTCCTCCAGAACGATAAGCACTACAACTTCCAACCTTACACACACAGGGCTTGTCAAAATAATATATAATATATAATATACAGTATAGAATGTATAATATATAATAAGCTGTCACAGGCCCTCACAGGCACAGAAGACTGCGGAGGTCCTATGCGGAAGAGCGCCTTGTGACCCTCGTGCAGCGTGCAGTCCAGAGCTCGATGCGCATGCTCGGGGGGCAGCGTGTTAACCTTCACAATGGTGAAGGGTGAAGCACCACCGTGAGAACGATAAGTGCCATGTGCTACCGCCCAGCAGCAGCAGTTCGTTGCCATTCAGGTTTCATTGACCACTACATCGCTGACACTACTACATTGCTGGCATTCCGATTCTTACGGTTTCTACAGAACATGAAAATGCTCATAGTCATAATCGAAGTAGTGGTGCTGGTAGCACTAGCTGAGTACGGGCAGTTATTTGCAACAGCGAATACCAAAACTGATGGCGCTGCGAGTCAAATTGAACAAGCATTTCTGGGCACTCTCGTGAGTGGTATCACTGGCGTGGCGCTTGCACCGCTGGTGCTTGTACGATGGTGCCCCCCGCACCAGCAATGCTCGTGCTATGACAATGACAAGCAGCAGTGCTAGCTGTCCTGTAACCATGTCACTACTGATACTACTGCTAGATCTGCCGACTAATCACGAAGCATTGCTGAAAATCCGAAGATAAATACCATCACCATTACTAAATTTACTAAATTACTACCATCGCCAGTGCGTCTGCAATCACTGTTGTTACTGTATGAAATTAAATTTGGTTATACTATTGGTGCTTTGTGCCGCTGGCTGCACAGCATCCAAGACGACTCATGAGACACGTGCGGCGAGCATTGCTCACAGTTTTGGCTCATAGTTTTGGCCTCAAATATGCTGCTGCTGGAACTCGCATGCTGCCACTATGACTACCCCTGCGCATATGTGGCTTTTTGCTCCTACTACGTCTCTTACTCTGAGTTATCCCATGTGGCCTTCTTCTTCTGCTTGCTATGAATGCGTATCATTGCAGTTACCTACAGTCACTACTCCTTGTTGTTCTACCCTGTCTTCGCGACCTCAAGACATGTAGGTCCACAGACGCTAAGGATGCCACGAAAAGGCATAGGAACCAGTTCATGAAAATCGGGGCCGCGTCGATGGCGTTCCTGCGCAGGGCTTACGCAGCCTGGGTCCGGTCGCTGAACTTCGGGTTTTGAGGATTTGGGGTTCAGGAATCAGGGTTAAGGTTTATGTATAGTCAGGGTTAAGGCTAAGGTTTTCTATATAGGCTATTTAGGGTTTAGGGTTTAGTATATATAGACTACTAGCAGCCCTGGTGCTCCTATTATTGTAATGCCGGTCACATTGCATGACGAAAGCAACGACAGCCATGAACAAGGATGGTAATACTGCTGCCGGCTGCTCCTGCAAAAGTGCTGGTAGAGCTGCGGCAAGTATTGCTCGATACACCAGTTGAAAACGTGTAGATCCTGAGCTCCGTGACTCAATGACGATGGACTTCGTGAAACAGCTCTTCCATCCTGCACCCCAGCAACTCAGATCCGTGCAGAGCGCAACCCGCGAAGGTCTTCGGTATAGTATCCGACCGGCATGATCTCTTCAATCACGCTGCACAGCATCCAAAATGCATGCTCTTCGCAGCAGTACCTAGGACCACTCTCACACTACACAGCTGCCGTTCAGAAGTTGGACCTACAGAAACTGCGAATATCGTGATCTCGATTCTGCCAGCAGTGCAGCCATGATACAGCAGAAAGGTAGCAACGATAAAGTTCATAGACTGGCAATACCCGATGACTGGATTCCGCACCTCAACTCATGACATGGATGCAAGTGCCTTCCCCTTACCAGCTGTCTTACTAACCCGTCCTGCCTGCTACATGAACTCCTCCAAGCGATGTTAAGGGCATCGATACAAGCATCAACAAAAAAAGCTGAGCCCTTTTGATCTGGCAGGCAACTGCATATGCTAGGAGCACATTCTCCAAGGGCGAGATCAGATTCTCCTCGCACCCTGTTCGCGGAAGGTCGTTGGCAATCGTTCGCGCAGCCACCGTGTTCTTTGCACAGTGGCCCTCCCGCACCTCGGTGCACAGCAAAAGCGACAACCTTGCCCAGCAGAATCAGAATCACGTCACGGAAGGCGCAGCCAAACAACAACAAGAAACTTACACGTAAATGTTGCGGCTCTGAGCAGAAGTAGCAGTAGTGGCAGCAGTCGCTAGTAGGATGAGTAGCAGTCGTCGCCACCGCCATCATAATAGTAGCAGGTGAAGGAGCAGCAGTAGCAGTAGCAGAGGCAGTGGCAGTGGCAGTGGCAGTGCCAGTGCCAGTGGCAGTGGCAGTACCAGTAGCAGTAGCAGTATCAGTATCAGCAGGAGCAGTAGAAGCAGTCGTCGTCGTGGTAGTCGCAGTAGCAGTAGCAGTACTAGTAGTCGTCGTGGTGGCGGTCGTAGTAGTGAGTAGTGGTGGGAGGAGGAGGAGGAGGAGGAGGTGAGCTTTCGTGCTTGCGAAGCCGCTAGGTCCTCGTAAGATTTTGAACTCTGCCGCCTCTTGCTCAGACCACCGCTGCACAAAAACCTGACAGGCTGCACTGCCGAATCGAGATTCAACAGAAGACTGGTGTATGCAACAGCAAGATCACCCGGCTCCCGCCAAGCCAAGCTTTTCAACGCAGCCCATTGTATTGTTGAACGATGTTATCAGCTTCAGTATTTCGAGGGTCTCACCACATCCAGTCAGAGGAGCCAGACTGTGCCACGCAAAGTGGACGGAATGCCGCTGCGAATGGCCGTTGTCAGACCTTACTTCGCTGAGGCAGCCCTTACTCAGCTTGCATGCCTTTCCTTCCATAAACAAGTCCAGCAAAGGCTGAAACGGTCCCGCGTCGTTTGCCTGCATGGAGGGACAGGCAAAGCAGCACAAAGCGCAAGCACAGGCTGCACATGTCACGACTCACTGGCCTGACCAAGTCCTCTCCCGCTGCACTTCTAGAAAGCTGCCACGAACCCGGGTCCTGCCTCGAGAAGAACATGGTCTTCAGGCGGTACTTGATCCCGTGGTGCTCTCCATCAGCAGTCCGACGCCAGCGCTCGAAGGCCTCCAGGACATCATCCTGCACCTTGTCCTGAGTCGTTCCAGCGGAACAGGGTCCTGATGACAATCAGGACCATAGGAACGATGCTCATATTGCTCGTGTCAGTATGACATAGGTAAGCACAGGTTAAAACGATGCTCATGGTGCTCTTGTCCGTATGACATGGGTAAGAACAGGATAAGCGGTACTCCGAAACGTTTGAGGGCGACGTTGGGTGGGTGATGGGCTTCTGGTGCTGGTATTTGCTTGTAGCCTTTTTCTTCCGCTCACTAGTCGATGCTGCTGTTGCTACAAACTCTTTCTGCCTGTAGAGTTGATAGCCTCCAAGACATGTAAAGCTGGAATGCCGAAGGCACAAGCCATTCCCTCTGCAAGCCAGGTCTGTGACTATTTCCAGGGTCGGGTGCTTTAGGGACTTGCAACTTGGGGTGTAGTTATCAAGGGACTAAAGGAGAGACCCTTAAAGGGACCCTTGGGACTATATAGGGCTTTATGAGCCTATATAAGGGTTATAAAGGGTAGATTTTTAGGGCTCCGGTCGTCGGTGCAAGGCGGGGCCAAGTTCTGCAGCTCAGGAGCCAAGGAAGCGCTGCTGTCGATGCCCAGGCCTGACACGGAGCTCCCGTCACGCAGAAGTGCACCCGAAACTCTGGACCAGATGGGCTCTAGGGTTTGGGTTGTTTAGGGCTTAGGATTTATAGGGTTTAGGGTTGAGGGTTGAGGGTTTAGGGTTTAGGGCTTAGGGCTTCGGGCTTTAGGGGTTTAGGGGTTTAGGGTTTAGGGTCTACCTGCACGTCAGACAAAGTCGCGACTTGAGCCTGAACGTTTGGGCCAAAGAAGCACGCGACTGACTTTCTCAAGCCCTCCCGGCTCCTCCCCAATTCCCCAAATCCAAAATCCTAAATCCCGGTTGAACCCAAAGCCACAACCTACGATCGAGCTCGCAAACCCTCAACCTCCAAAACCCCGAGGCCTGAACCCTCAAACGTTCATCCCGATGCCAAAGCCCTCGGCCTAAATGCCTGGGTCTTTGTCGCGCTTGCCCCCCGAGTTCCAACCTCTAAACAATATGCATCCCACAACCTGATGCACTATGAATGCAGTGCTGGTGATGAGGACTTCTACGGAATAGCGTTTAGATTTGGGGACTTAGGTCTCAAATCGTGGTACGGCCACAATAGTGATCATGAGGAGGAGGAGGAGGACGAGGAGGCCAACATGATCGTCATGCGTGCGTTTGTCGGTTGTCGTTTACCCTTCGTGAAGTTCTTGCTGCCGGTAGCACAAATTGGCATTAGGACCATTAGGATGCTCAAGCATGACCGGTGGAATTACGACAGGCACTGGCCTCTGTGTTGGTTACTGACTATGCCTGAAGATGTGGTCCCGACTTGATCGATCACACAAACGCACCAAATTTCAACCGCGCCACGTAAGCACGTGGCGAACCTCTGACCGAGAAGTCCTGAAGCCCTCCCAGAAACCCTAGACAAAGCGATCCTGACACAAACCCCCAAACCCTTAAACCCTAAACCCCTAAACCCTAAACCCTAAACCCTTAAACCCCTAGACCCCTAAACCCTGAACCCCTAAACCCTAAACCCCTAAACCCGAAAACCCTAAGCCGCGAAGCCCCTAAACATCCTAAACCCCTAAACCCCTAAACCCTAAACCCTAATGCTGAGAACCCCCCAGCCGCAGCCTCGCTTTAGCTCGGCCCAGGCCCTGTCCGCCACATCACCCATGGCGGCCGCACGCCATGGGCTCTAGGGTTCAAGTTACTATCGAGTGCACTTTAAAGGCTTCTAGGGTTTACGGGCTTAGGGTTCAGGGTTTACGGGTTTGGGGTTCTGGATAGGGGGTACAAAAGACGGGAGACTCTCCGGGTTCATATACGGAGTCGTTCTGTCGGGTTCCCTTTGGATCCTGAACTTCACAAACCCTAAAGCCCTAAAGCCCTAAACCCCTAAACTTCCAAACCCTAAACTGTAATAAGCCCTTGTAGTGCTTCAGGGCTTTGGGGCCTTAAGGTGAGGGGTTCAGGGAGGCGTGGGGGGCAGTGTTGTGCTTTCAAGCTGCGTGCCGGAACATGCCGCCGTGTTCTGCGGAGCGTCTCCTTAGGGTATGGGAGTTTCAGATATGCGGGAGCCCTTCTTCGAGTATGGGGGGCTAAATCAGGGAGCCAAACACAGATCTCAAAAAGACAGATCTGTGACATAAGGACCCCGAAGTTTTCTAGGTCTCCTTGGTCGAACCCCCCCCGCCCCCCATCGCGAATGAAGTTACGAGGCTCAGGATCTTCAGGGGCGACGAAGACTTCATGGTGCCCTGGGGCTCAGGGTTTTCAGGTTTAGGATTCAAGATTGACAGGTTGAGGTGTAGGGTCTAGGATGTAGGGTTATGGCTTCGAGATGCTTCGAGTTCCGGTTGCCGGGGGTTAGGAGGTGGAGTTCAGGGTGGAGGATGTGCCTCCAGGCTTGAAATCTGTTGTTCAATGCTCTGTCTGCTTTCTCTCCGCAGAAGAAAGGCTTTCAGGGGGATCCAGTTTGGGGTGCGGGGTGCGGGTCGGGGAGACTCCAAGACCTTTTAGTTAAACAAGATACCTTGCTACTCTAAGCCAGTTCCAGGACCCCTGCTAAAACTCAGAAGTGGAGGTATGTATACTCCTCAATTGTCTGGTTCCCTATTGGGGCCATATTAAAAATCATCATCTTTCATATTAGGCCTTTAGTCGAACAAAAAATGTAAAATCGCATTCCACAAGGACCCAGTTATGGGGTTTTGGAGTCTCTGGACCCGGCTTGGACCCGTGGACCTCCTCGGCCAGGATGTCCGCCAAGTCCCGGAACTGAGGCCAGGGGCAACGTATGCAAAGCCACCGGTCTTTCAGCAGACAGCCCTGGAGTGCCGAGTTTGGGGCCGAGGCTCTACCGTTTAGGCTTGTAAGTCTGTTCAAGCCCCAGTTCACGATATCCTGTAGCAGGAGGCACACACAGGCATCTTGCGGCCTGGTTGTTGCAGGGCATGCTGTTGCTGTACCTTGACAGCCGTGGCACACAATCCAGCAGCGACTCCTAAAAACTCCAAGCTGGATCTTTGTAATCGGGACACACCGATTGCCACGGATGCTCCCCACTCTCGACTGCGCGCACGGGGCTGCGATGGTGATCACAGGCTTGACGAAGTCATCGTCCTGAAAGCGGGCAGCAACTTCCAGCCGTCGGGCTCGGCTCTTAGCTGAAGGGCCCTGCTATTCTGTATTATATATTATATACTAAAAATTGTATAGCTGAAGGCAGCTGCAAGATGAAATGCCGAAGACCCAAAGACGAGACAAAGCCTCTGACAACTTGATGTGGTCCCCGACCTTCATCTTGAACCACACACCGCCAGGCTGTATATATAACATAATATATTATATAACATAATACTATAGTGTAATATATAATATATAATATAATAAAAAAATATAATAATGTAGTACCTGGAAAACTTCCCTGGCTCGGAACCTCGAGCCCAAGTTCAGGCATATTCCTTAAAGGATTTGGGATTTTGGGGGGTTTAGGGGTTGGCAGGTCTCAGTCTCCGTTTTAACGGGGGCGTACGTTGCGGAACATGCCGTCTTCGCTCGACGTCATTTTTTCATCACTTCAGGACCTTGTAGGGCTACGCTACAACGACCCTTAAAGAATGGAAGAGGAGTTCAATAATGGCTTATGGTTTTGTATACATAGGGTTTTGTATCATGGCTGCTGCGGCAAGGGTTCTTATGAAGGTGTCTAGTATAGCTGACTCATGTTCAGACCGTTCAGGCGTAGAGGCCTCTATAAATAAATTATGTACCATATATATATATATGTATGTATGTATGTATGTATGTATGTATGTATGTATGTATATATATATATATGTTAAGCCCTATACAAGACATAACACGCCAGAACTACGTCCCAAGCCGTGCACCGATGAGGCTTTAAGAGATCAAAACAGGCCCTATAAGCCCCAACTCAGAGCCCAGCAACCCTGAGCCCACTAAAGGTACCCAAGAAGCCCCTAAGCCCCGAACCCCAAACCTATTCACCCCTTCTGTGAGCCTTCCACCCAGCAGCGCGAAAGTTCGCCCGCGAGCAGGTCATCTTCACAAAGGAGTTTGGGGCACCTGGGGTTTAAGGTTTAGGGTTTAGGATGGTCGAGGATCTGGGGTGTACTCTTCAGGGTTGAGGGGGTTTTGGGGCTGGAGTTTGAGGGTGTTTGGGTTTGGGAGGTGGAGGCTTTGGGCTGTCGGCTTCAGGGCGTAGCCATATTCCAAATGTATGCCCAAGATCTAAAGAATCCTTATAAAACTAAACCCTACACTGGGGAGAAAGATTGCCTGAAACCGCTCCTGGGGTGGGGCGAGTGCCAGTAACAATCGAGCCGAAGTTAACCGAGGCCCGCGCTGACCGATCACTGCTTTTAGGGTTTTGGGGCGTTGAGTTGAAGGTCTGCGGCCCGGTCAAAGGGTTTGGGGGTTTGGGGTTTCGGGTTGGAGATGCCCCGCTCTCACCACAAATCCGCAACTCCAGAGTTTAGGGTTTAGGGTTTTTTCTTAATGCCCCCAAAACCCCTGCACCCAGCATCTACCACCTCACTTCCGGCAAGGACCCCGAACCCCCACAAGCTGAGACCATGGGCCATCCGGCTTCTTCGGATCCCCAGTGATCTTGAAGCTCTCCTTCTTTAACCTGGGACTCAGTGTAGAAGGCGAGGAGGGGAGCGGCTGGATCATCATGGAACTCATGAACAAATCATCATCTTCATCAGCGGCATCATCATCATCATCGTCATCATCATCTTCATCAGCGGCATCATCATCACCATCATCATCATCACCATCACTCACCAGGGTGACCTATGAAGTTAGTTGACAACACACTTGAGGGTCATGGGGCTTGCCTCATACTCACCCATCGCAATCAATTTCGCACAGGAACTCAAGTCGCCCCCAACCGATTTCTACATCCGACAGACGCAGTTCATGAGACGCCGACAACTGACCCACCAGGCAAGGAACCCCTCCCTATCCCGAACCTAAATCCCCACTGGAGGGCTTGGTCCAAGCTGGGGATGTCGCTCACTGCTCCCCACCATACTGGCCAGAAGCGCGCCTGCCCGAGAAAAAACATCCGAAAGTAGCTCTTGCTCGGTGTGAGCAGGGGTCTTGTGAAAGGGAAAAACCACGCTGCCTTCTGGGCCTTGCGGGAACTCTGGATCAGCGCCCAAACCGAGATGGCTGCAGCACAGGAGCAAGCAATCTACTCTGGGATGCTTCTCTGCGTCGACCTCGGGTTTGAGGTGTGGGACCCGATCTTTCTGAGAGCAAGGCAGCAAGGCTCCGGGGGTTCGGCGATCGTCATGCTTGAATGGGTATCTCAGACATCTCGCTTTGCACAGAAAGGCCTGAAGCCCTCAAGCCCAGCTCTACCCGGGTACCCAAAGCCTAATCCTGAAGTCCCAAACCCTGCTCCCAAGGCGTAATTCGGTGTCGGAGGTGGACGCACCATCTCTACCATCCAAGTACCGATGTTGGGTCTCTGGGAGCCGTCCTTCCACCCTGGCAGCTCTTTCTCGAGGTTCTTGCTTTAGATCGAGGTTAGGCTGTTAGGAGTTTCAGGCTCAGGGTTTTGGGGTCTCTGCTCTGGAGTTGCAATCATCACAATAGTGGCTGGGTCAGATAATCCGAACAGTGCTGGTGGACGCTAGCTATCATCATGTCCATGATGGGTCACAATACTCAGAACGTAGTAAGAAGAATCAGCACAATCCCGTCAGGCTATCAGAAAAGTCATGACCGTCAGGAGAGGCAAAATAGCCATCACGACTGTCAAACGTCTCGTCTATCATGTGAGTCTTTTCTTTGGAGTTGTTGCAAGACCTATGAGGCTCTAGCAAGCCAAGGCAGGCCTTCAAACTTGGCATCTGGGCCTTAGTGTTCAGAGCTTGGGGCTTATGGTTTAGTCTTTGGAGCTCGGGGGCTCGGAGCGTGGAGTTCGTGTGCTTCCGGCTTGGGCACCTTGTGACCCGACGCATGGAGCCCTCACCTCCTCACCCCAACCCCCCACCCGAAATCCAGAAGCCCTACTGTTGATGATATACATCCTGAAAGAATTCCTCGCATAAAAACCCGCAGAGTTATCCTTAGCACTTACAGCAGCCTTTCGTGCGGCAAACCCCCCGGAAACCCCCTAGACCCCAAAATCCTGGCCTCAGAGACCAGCATCTAGAACCCTAGATACACACCTCTGTAAAACCTTAAAAATCCGAAAACCCTAAACCCCAAACCCCCGAACCCGAACCCCTAAACCCAAACCCCCAAACCCTAAACCCCAATCCCCAAACCCTGACCCCTAAACCCTAAACGGCCCTAAACCCTCTAAAGTCCACGAGCTGGCCTTGGAGGATGTAGGGCGCGGGGCCCTCAGATCTCTGGCGAAAGGCAGCCTCTCAGCTGTTGGGGGGATCTTTCTGGTTCCTTTTTGGCTTCGGGCTCTTCGAGGGTTCCGTTGACTCTGGGGGTTCCTTTTTTGGGGCCTTCAGGGCACCAAACCTAAACCCTAAACCCTAAACCCTCTTAGGGTTTCAGTTCTGGGGGAGTTTTCTCCGCAAGTCGGATAGAAGGCCTAGGCTCTTTCCGGGCTTGACGGCTTTAGAGTTTAGGCTTTAGGGCTTTAGGGCTTCAGGGCTTTACAGTAGGCCTTTAGGGCTTTAGGGCTTCAGGGTTTTAGGGCTGTAGGGCTTTAGGGCTTTCTTCTGCTACATTGTGTTGAACCGCAGCCTCGCACTAGCCTGCTGTACCAGCGAACACTCAGAGGGTGAAACTCTCGAGGATGTGCACCGCACGGACACCCCGCATCACCACAAGCTCCCCAAGACCGCAATCATCCAAGACTTCTTACCCCTTCTCTGGGTTTTCAGGGCTTTGGGGTCCTGGGCTTGAGGCTTAGGTTTCGGCATAAGAAGTTGAAGGGGGTTGCGGGCTGAAGCTTTAAGATCAGTAGGGCCTAATGCCAATCTCTCTGCCGAGGAGGATTGAGGGTAGAGGTCAAGGGGATCACGCAAAGCAGGATCCCATTTCGGGGTCCGATTCAGTGTTTACAAACTCCATTTGATACGTACTTGGATAGGCGAGCAACTTAACAAGCTGGGCGGACGAAGCCTAGATGCTTGCAACTTCAGGACGCGTTCGAGGCTGCAGCTTCGAATTCGGAAAGCATGATGTGCGTCCATGTGAAAATATCTGCAAGCGATCAATGCCGCCATGCACTTCCGAGGATCCCCATTCCAAGATGAATACTCAGCCGAATGCTAAACTAAACCCTAAACCCTAAGCCATAAGCCCTAAACCCTAAACCCTTGACTCTACGCCTCCTTCTGATGCCTAGAGTTACCCATGAGGGCCTGCTCTGCTCTTTGCCGACACCTCATCTGATCTGGGCAGTGTTTGCCACCTGAATTGCAAGCTGCTCAAGGGTTTAGGGTTCAGGGTTCAGGGTTTCGGGTTTCGGGTTGAGGGTTGAGGGTTTAGGGTTTAGGGTTGAGGTTTCGGGTTTAGGGCTTAAGGGTTTAGTACTTGGGCGTGCTCGCAGAGAAAGCTCCGGTTCACAGGACTTCAACTGCTCAGCTTCTCGCATGTGGGACAAGATGCCATGGTCACCTTCAAACCTGAGCAGGCAGATGCGGCGAGTCGAAGACTTTGCTGTCACAAAGCTGTTCTGAAGAATAGTTCCGTTTCAAACAACTCATGGAGGAGGCAGAGATTGCTAGGAGACTGAATTGCACACCAGGGAAGATGCTCAGGCTGAGATCAGCATCATCATCATCATCATCGTCATCACCATCATCAAGATCATTAGCACCATCATAACCTCTGAAGCCGAATTGATTTGGCGCAAACCCTACTTCGAGTGTCATCACCACTAAGCCATCACAACCTGCTATGCATAATATAGTATCCGCTATATAATATAAAAATATAAAACTACACGTTTACCTGACGATCCGCTATATAGCATAAAGCTACACTCTACCTGACTATCCAGATTTCTCCTCCCGAGCTTTCGACCGCTTAGCTCCTGGAGGCTCAACGCAGCGCAGATCCTCTCTGCGTGCGCCTTGCAAGGCGCGAGGCTCCAAACCCTCGTAGGGTTTAGGGCTTAGGGTTTAGGGCTTAGGGTTGAGGGCTTAGGGCTTAGGGTTGAGGGCTTAGGGCTTAGGGTTGAGGGCTTAGGGTTGAGGGCTTAGGGCTTAGGGTTGAGGGCCTAGGGTTTAGGGTTCAGGGGTTATAGGGCTTGATAAGGCTTTCAGAAGGTCTCATAGGGTTTGTGAAAGTCTTTTACATCTCGGGGAGCACTAATCCACAGCTGAGCCTGAAAGCCTAAACCCCTATGAACCGACCCTAAATCCTACCCCCTACACCCTCAACCCTAAACACTAAACCCTATACCCTAAACCCTAAACCCTGGACCCCTTAACACCCTCAACCCAAAACCCTAAACCCTATACCCTAAACCCTAAACCCTGGAACCCCGGCCTCATCCAGGAACTTCGGGTTGTAGCCGGGCTCCGGCTGGGACTTCTCCGAAATTTCCGGCTCCCGAGCAGCCGAAGAGGCTGAGGCTTCCTGGCCCTGAGGGAAAATTTCGCTTAGGGGGCTGTCGATAGGGTTAGGGTTTAGGAGTAGGGTTTAGGGGTTTAGGGTTTAGGGGTTTAGGGTTTAGGGGTTTGGGGTTTTAGGGTTTAGGGTTGAGGGTTGAGGGTTGAGGGTTTAGGGTATAGGGTGCAGGGTTTAGGGTGTAGGGTTCAGGGTCTCTGAGGTGCTTTGTAGGGCGTCATACAGGGGCCCTTGTCATGCGTAGAGTCTTACCGTGTAGTTGGGAAGGGACTGTACCAAGAGAATTTAGCTTATCATTGAGACGTCTATCATCGGCTAATGAATACCTCCTGAGAGCAGAATACGAGGGAAGCTGAATTCAGCAAACAACTTGGAGTCATTTTGTCATATTTGGAAAAGAGCACATGGAAATATCTAAAGGTAGTTGTCGGTATCAAGGATATACAAGGATCTGTTCTACTGTGCGTACCAGGGATGTCTAAGCTTTTGCTTCTCTGGCCTTTGCTGTCCCCGCTGCTCATATTGCTTGTTCTGACTAGCGTTGCAACGTTCATTTCCTAACAGTGGCCTGATTCCAGCCTTTGAAAAAAAGGAGATTAAAAGCTGATGAGAAGCTGGAACAAAGGCAAAATAAAGCTGATCTGGTGGTGGATGAAAAGCTGAAAGAAAGCTAAACAAAAGCTGGACAAAAGGAAACCCTGAGCCATCCATAAACAAGAGCTGCATGGAATATTAGCGTTAGGACGACCGTGCTCTGGACACACAGCTACACGTTAGTTTTAAAAAAAGCTGAATATAAGCCAACAAAAGCTAACTGAGTGGTCAATCTGG
>CAJNJA010090519.1:850-19838 GCA_905231915.1 Symbiodinium necroappetens
CCCCCTCCCCCTCCCCACAGCGCGAGTGTGAAACTGTTGGCCTCGTACAACATACAACGCAACAACACGATACAATATGAACAAGGTAGGAGCGTTGTAGACTGTTGGCCTCATACAACATACAACGCAAAACACTACCCCGTACCAACCCCCCCATGTTTCGAAACAACCCCCATGTTTCGAAACAACCCTTGTATTCGCTACAGCTCAAGCATCCGACGCCTGAATACCTGAAAAGTTACACCTCACAACAGTCCTTTCTGTAGGGTTTAGGGCGCGCGGGCCTAGACCTAGCCTCGTAGTGATGGTTTCAAAACTGCGAGACTGGAAATCTGACAAAACACCCAAGGTAACCAAGCTCGTCTCCGCTCAGCGCCGGCTGACACTGCTTTCAGAACGTGACGACCCGGACTTTAACACAGACATGCTCCAGGCAAAGGACTCAAGGTCCAAACTTGCGTCCCTGTGTTGTAAGCTTGACTGACTCGCTGCCCTTTGCAGTGGAATGCCTTCAGGGTCACAGTGTTGTGCACTACGGCCGAACCCTTCCATATCGTGGTTTCTTTCGAGCGTTGGAGTTTGGCTATCCCAGCTGCAGGCCGAGCAGGACCCAGAGCAGGACCAGCTGCCGCAGCTGCCAGCAATTGTGCACGTGCCGACGGAGGCTTTGAGAAGGTGTTGCAACAGGAACAAGAAGAACACAGCAGATGATAGCACAAGAAGCAAGGATACGAGTCACAGAAAGTAAAGCAAGCCCCAAGTTGACCAATAGAAAGACGATAATCCGTAATTACAAGCACTCGTGCCAAAACCTACCTGGTAGGGATTGTGGAAAGCTGGGCAGAGTAGTTGGGGACTCATACATTCATAGATATAGCAGCATGAATCATCAGTGTGCAGGATGTCGACCACGAGACGATTGCGCATGGCTTGCCAGCTTGATCGCTCCAGGCCGTGGGAAACAAACTGATCTTTGTCCTCGGTGGCGACGTTCTGAGAGAGACCGGCTCCCTCACGAAGGCTGGTTTGCATGAAGCAGTGGTGTCGTCTAATTGGATGCGTGCCAAAGGTTAGGATCACATCACTGTATTCTGCGATCTTCATCTAGACAGATGTCGGGACACTGACACAGAGGAGGTCCTCAAACACTTCGCTCTAGATTTTTGCGGTAATCTAAGCTGCAGGACCACCCATGTAACCCCGGCCCAGCCACATCAAACCCGAAATTGCCACAGGTAATTCGGAGCCTGCATCGTCCGTCCGACGAGCCTCTGACGGTGTTCCACCTGATCACATCCCACAGGACGGGCAGAGACCCCCAGAGCCTTTCCTTCAGCCCGAATGCTGATCTTGGATTTGAACGGACCACAGACTCGTTTTATGAGGGCTTCGTGACTTCGAGTTACGGGCATTGAATTGAAGCCATGCTGTAGTGGTCCAACGTTATCAGAGTTGCAGCTCGGGTGTTCCCCCAATTCTCCACTTACCAGCGGTTCAAGTCATGCCAGCTGCACATAGTACCAGCGCACGAAGCTTAGCCGCGGTGCCGGACCCACTGTTCTCATTCAATTCTGCCTATACTTCGGCCAGATGATCTTGAAACGATGCAAACGCTAGTGGTGGCCGTGCAGAATCAGCCTTCTGCAACATAAGTTTCAAGGAGGGAAATCGGAGTAGTTGGAGTTACGATTGATCATGACTCCTTATAGACTTCATCGACGAGCTTGCCGATGCCTGCGTTTGGACAATCGGGGCAACCGCAGGCACAAGCTCGGGTTGCCCTGCCTTGGCTTCGTGGTGCGCATGAGGGCACCCTGGCTAGTTTATAGTAAGGCCGGTACCTTCATGCCTGGGTATCCCCTCTCCCGTGGCGCATTGGAACTGTTCGTGCAAAGATTGCAAGGGGCTTGCAGCACAAGGCTGTCTTCACCATGTTCATGCAGATGGCTGCAGTTGGCTTATGGGTTAAAGGGTTGAAGAAGGAGAACGGGGTCAGCTTAGGGCAGAGGGCATGCTAGGATGAAGCACTTCGCTCTTTGTTAAGGGGTCGTTGCGCCCCAACCGAAACTCAAGACATATGGAGCATCCTGGCACTTGACACCGTCAATCCTGCAACTCCGAGCCGAAGGTGTAGGAAAAAGTTATCTGAACTGAACATCATCGGCCCAGCTCTTCCTAGGACCGTTTCGGCTGCGACATTCCACAGCTCCCAAATGCACTCCTGGAGCGCTGGCTTGCGGGGAGGGGGCTGGGGGATGGGGGTGAGCGGTTTGGTAGCGATGCATCACCACAGAGGTTTGCAGGCTTCCTTTGCTACAATCGAACTTCAGGTCGCCCTACCCAAATGGAGCGCTTCGGGACTTTTGCAGCCTGCAGATGAATTAGTCGATCGACAGGTAGATAGATATGTACATATACAAGTGTAGGATTCGCTCCCGCGCTCCGGATGTGGCTTCTGCCTTGCGCTTGCACGTTTTTGTCGGTCTGGGAGGCAGGCAAGCTCGCTGTGCCACAGTGCAGTCGGCAGTGCTAGCGAGCACAGAGCAGCAATTTATAGACGACCACATGCAGGCCACAGTAAGTATGATGATGTGCTACAATAGCAAAGCATTGTCTCACTGCAGCTTACATATGGCTGATACAGTTTTCGTGCATTTATAGTGATATGTATGTACAAAACCATGCCCGAGCATATACACCCACACACACGTATGTATATATATATATATATGCACACAAAGTTACATAGGACATAGGTATATAGATATAGATATAGATATAGATATGGACATTGATACAGGTGGGAGAGGGAGCTATATATATATATATACACGCAGATATATAGGTATAGATATAGACATAGTTATAGAGATAGGCATGCACATACGCGCAAACGCCACAACACACACACACTCTCTGCATGCATTCGTGCATGCATGCGTGCATTCCTACATGTAAGGTAGGGTATAGCACTGGACTGCCTGGAATGGCGTAGGATGGTATGGACGAACAAGTCAGTGTGAATGAAGTAAATGCGACGTGAGGACCGCATCCTTTCGCTTCACGATGCAGAAGCGGCAGGCGACCAATGCTAAGGCCTGCCTGAAAGGATTGTGCAACATTTTAGCTTGGTCTGTCTCATCGGTGATAGCAGACTGCAGCTGTCAGACACTCAGATTTGCCAGACTCTATGCCGAGAAAAGCGAGCTTTGGACACGGATATTCTGGTTGATGGATTTCGTTCTGAGCACTGGCCAGGTCGATGTGCACCAGCCCAGAGAACTCTGAACACTGCGTGCAGATTTATTTTGCCGGCGCGGCTTGCAACTCTGCCCATGAGAGCTGTCCCGCTTGTTGCTCGCATCTGTCCCTTTTCGGCCTGGGCCTTGCGACAGTACCAAGGCCACTCCACAGCGGTTTATCGATACCTGGGCTTGTGTCAACAAGGGCTCAGCAGTCATCCTGTCATTGGCTCTAGGAGCGTGTGAAGTAGCTGCCCAGGTTCGGCTTACAAGTTGCAGGTTGGTGATAGGAAGCAGTACCGCCCGTTAGAATAATGCCACTCCTCCTGTCCCACCCCACTAGTTGTTATGACGACGAGTATCACCGACGTGGCTTGTAGAGTTCTAGAGTTGTTTACAGCTCTTAGTGTGGAAGGCTTTGCTCAGTACATGTACAAGGACCAGCAAAAGAGTTCGGTTAAGGCTTTCAAACTCTGCATTGGTTCTGCAGCCATACGGGTTTCCGGAGCCGATTTGCAATCCGCGCTCAAGTTTCTTTTTAGTGGAATCTGGGCATGTGTGCCAGTCACACAACTTGTACAGTGTACAGCTGCCTCGGACTCACAGCAGCCAAGAGGGCTTTGTGGACAGGGCCCTCGAACAACATGCCGATTATCTGGAGAAGAGGCGGTGCTAGGACAAGCACCGGGGTTTGGGGGGAAGGTCCACGAACCTCCCAACCGGCGGCTTGACGTGCTTCGTAGGAATGGCGGTTGTGTGCATCTTGTCTCAGGGCAGGGGCATGAGGGTTCAGCAAGCAACCGCACATCGTAACCTCGACGTTCGCACTGCCGTAGGTCTCAGATCCAGTCATGGAAGCAGACGCTAGCTCAGTGTTTCGCCGTGGCAGGACATCGTCGACAGTCTCCTGGATGCCTTTGAAGGGGCAGTGGACTTGACCGAGATGTCCGCCAGTCCAGTTTACACGTGACAGCAGAGGGCTATTGTCTCACTGGTATCATGGACTTGGTTCCTGCACTGCCACGCCTGTGGCCATAAAACCCCAAACTCGGTGAGCTAATTGGTCCAGACTGTTTTTACAACGGTGCCACCGGCACGATGCTTGCATGCGAACCGGACTCGGATGTTTTTTTGGGCATGGCTCCCATGGCCTCATGGCAGGTACTTGAAGCCCATGATGAGTGGTTCCGCACTTGGCCCGGGGAGTGTCAAGGGTCTAAGTTGGAAACCTCCCCTTGTCGCTCAGGCTACGACGGGGAAGCAAACGTCGCCACCAGCGCACGGTCCTCAAGAAGCCGATGAGAGAGATGCTGATGCGTGCTTTCCTGGAATATGCGAGAGGGTTCTGCGGCTCCTGTGGCGATCTCTTGATGGTGTTCCATCATCGAAGTAGAATTGCAATGACCATGATGGTCACTGGTATGTTCTGCTATGTTGGATGTTACTGCCTGTCCAGTTAATCAGGAGACTTCGACTTAGATACGATAATTTCAGAAAACAAGCCTCCCTAATTTTGGGACCCTACTGACCCCCAAATAAGGAACCCTCTTTTGTCTTACACTTCCGGACTGGTCTTGTCGTCGATGAGAAAACCGAGCATTCGGAGGATACGATGGAGGGCAGGATTAGTATAAGTTGGGTCGGGATACTTAGTAACTTAGTAGCATTGTCCCCTTATAGCCGGCATATACTTGTAGACTTCTTGTGTAACGTGCCCTAAAACCCGTTCTAATCGTCACCGCCCAGACATTGCTATCTTCTCAAGGGCAGTATCGCTGCGACAGTGATCAGACGGTTCCTCTTGCAGATGTCCCCCGACAAGGCCAAAGAGCGCATCGTGGATCTCCAACGGCGGCAGGCTGATCTGCAGGCGGTTGTGGGCCGAGGGTCAGGGGAATGGACCTGGATTGTTTAGATGGGTCTCCGGGTAGACACTGTCTTGTGGTTGGTGGTTAGCCTGATTTTGTAGGGCGGTAGGCTTTAGCGAGAAGCACCTCACGGTATAGCCGGCTCAATTTTGGTGCGGAACATTGAACGCAGTACCGGGTTCTGTGGGGTTTTGTGACGAGGAGATCAACAGCAACAAGCCGCGCATGAATCGCAGTAGCAGGTGCATTGGATCGTGCGCTTGTCTTTCCAGTTACAAGTGAAGCCTGCAAAAGTGGAGAGGCCCAGTTGGTCATCATGGGTCCTTGCCAGGCCGACAGGGCTTCACAGGGGAGGGAGGCTTGGAGTCTTGCGGTTTTTTTTGGGGGGTTCCATGGAGTTCAGCTTGTTTAGGGCTGCGTGGCTTGGGACGTCCAGCTGCGTCGTGACGAAGGTCTGCGGGTTTCATGGGTTCTGTCTGCAAAAAATTCAAATCGTGGCAATTGAGGCTTGACATTCAAGGGGCGTTTGGGATTTTGGACGGACAGAGGAGCCTTGAGGACCTAGGCCGCCCTTGAGAGAGAGGAGCTAGTGCAACCTAGATAATTAAATTACATAGTACAAATATGGAAAAATATGAATCAGAAAATACGCCACTATCAGACGAATATGCTAAGTTATTGGCCGGCTAAGTTATATGGCCGTTGGCACTCTTCAACTTGCATCTGCAGTTGTGTGTAAACGAGTTCATTTCGGCGGTTTGATGAGCAGGTGGCATAGGGGGACAATGTGTAGCTAAGGATAGCTAAGGCATGATATGCGCACAGGAGGAACACGGAGAACAGATCCGTTTGATAGTAGAAGAGCTGGAAGCGAGCCGGCACACCTTTGCAGAGTAACCGCTATGCCGCACGTGACGTGGCACTCCAAGCTTCCGTCATGCACAGACATTATTTTTATTACTGTTATCATTAGTACTATTATTATTACTATTATTTATTATTGTGACTATTATGATTATGATTAGTATCATATAGTGACAGCTATCACCGCGAAGTTCCAACATGCCATTCCAACATGCCGTGCCAGTTTCAGCTGTACCAACCAGTAACCAAGCTATCTGAGCTCCGAAGGCAGGCAAAACCTCTTTAACAGTCGCGGCCCAAGTTGGTCCGCATCAGGCATCACGAGAGTGTTGTGCAATTTAGCATAGCTTCAGCTTCATCGCACGAGTTTGCACCACTCACGCAGCGATCTGTCGACTGCAAAGCCTTCTGCGACCTGTGCAGAGTAGGATCTTTGTCAGATAGATGCATTGAGTTTGATGTGAAAGCTACAACTTTGTAGTTGCGACAGCCAACCCTAAACTTACCACTTGAGCCACGGCAGATCTCCGCACCATCGCCACAAGTGCTGATCGTTCCATCATCGAGGTACAGTGCTCAACAGGCACGGCTTCCGATATCTGCTGCCTATATCCTGACTCAACACACAAGCAATCTATTTCCGAATGCTTCCACACTGATTCCTGCCAGAAAAGACTCCGGAGGCCCCGAACCCATAAAGCCAACATCCCAAACGTCGAAAACCCCTAAGGCCCCAAACCATCAACCCTGGTAGCCCTGCGTAGCCCTACCTCACTTGCAATCAAAACCTCCTGGGCCGAGTACGCGTTGGTGGGATTCGCAGCGCTTCCCCCGGCCCTGCCTTCCATGGTCACTACGCGCTGGGCGCGGGCCAAAGTCAGTTATTGAGATGTTTGGGGCGTTGAGGAACTATAGGGCTTGGGGCTAAGGATTGAGAGGTTTAGGGCGTCCATTCCTCTCATGTCATTCATCCTTGCAGCTGCTGCATGTATATATATATATAATACGTGTGTGTATGTATATGTACATACAAATGCATGTGCATGGGTTAACTGCAAATCAATTTTGGCATGATTGAGCTGTGTGTCGGTGCACTGTGTATCTCCATTGCATGTTCGTATCGCCTCCAGCAAAACATCGTCAGCTTCCCTTTCATCTACTTTTATTCTTCCGTCATGCCTGTACATAGAAATGTTTGCATGGATGTGTATGTGTAAGTGTATACGTATGTGTATGTGCGTCTGTGTGTCTGTCCGTCCGTCCGTCCGTCCGTCCGTCCGTCCGTCCGTCCGTCTGTCTGTCTGTCTGTCTGTCTGTACGTACGTACGTATGTATGTATGTATGTATGTATGTATGTATGTATGCGCGTGTGTATGTACATGTTTTTATGTCGGCATGTATGTACGTTTGTACTTCTGTGTATACATATGGGCCAAGTATGTAAAGCACACATCTACTATACACATTAACAATACATAACATTCCATCACACATTACGTTTACAACATGTTACATTACAGCATGTTACTCCGCATCACACCCCGTTACAAGACAATCCGTTGCACTACATTGCATTTTGTTGCATCTCATGGCACGGAACTGCTTTAGCTTGCATTACATTGCTTATCTGGCATTATTTGCAGTATGAACCATGTTGAATACATATGCATGCACGGGGCGTGTAGATGAATGCTGGTGCATCTGCATGTGCATGCATATATATATATATATATGCATGCACATGCATAAGCGTAAGTATGTAAGTAAGTATGTATGTATGTATGCATGCATGCATGCATGTATGCTTGGATACATGTATGCATGTATGCCTCCATGCATGCATGCGTGCGTGCGTGCATGGATGGATGGATGGATGGATGGATGGATGGATGGATGGATGTATGTATGTATGTATGTGGGTAAGTAGGTGGGTAGGTTGGTAGGTTGGTAGGTGGATGGGTGGGTGGGTGGGTGGGTGGGTGGGTATGTAGGTAGGTAAGTAAGTAGGTAGTTGGGTAGGTAGGTAGGTAGGTAGGTAGGTAGGTAGGTAGGTAAGGCTAAGCTGGTTGGGCTCAGAGCTCCCATGGGCCCTGCCCGATGGAACTTCACGAGTCCGGATCCCAAGATCCAAGATGTCCACAACAAATTTACTGGACAGTGTTGGATTTCGGGGCCGTGATGGATTGAATTTCAAGCGACTGATTGAAGTTCAATCGGGCAGGGCCCGGAATCCAAGATCCGAGACGCCCCAAGCCCAACGGAAAAAAACGGTGACTGAGCGCTGCGCCAACGAGGGTCTTCGGTAACTGTCTCATGCGGCACGTCCTGCTCAGCTGCACAAACCTTAAACTGCAAACCCCAAACCCCATATCAAAAACAAACTAAACCTTAAAGCCCTAATCCCGAAACCCTGAGCCAGCAATCCAGTCCTGAACCCTACCCATAGGCTCCATTGTAGTTCCTTTTTGGCATTACCTTATAGGATCCTAAAGCTAGTTGAATATAAACCACAAAAAGGGACTATGATGGAGCCTATGGGTAAGCTCCACACCTTCCAAGGCCTTTTTGAAGGACCGGGCCGGTTCGGATCGGGATTTCGGCTCCCCAAAGCACCTATAAGTGTGCCCTGTAAGGGCTCCTTTAGGGGTTTAGGGTTTAGGCTTCCTTTCAGGGTTCCTAAGTACCTACATACCGGAAAGTAAGGTTTCTATAGTAGGAATTATGGTTATGCTTAGGGTAAGTATCCCCCGCATAGGTATGAAGCCTCTATATTATTGGACATGCGGTCGCTCCAGCAGTGGGACTTGACTATCGAGCTTCCCCGTATGGCATCATACCTCCACTACTCTCTCTGGCACAGAGTCACCCCTAGACACACCCCAGATTCCTGTTGTGATCCACGGCAACATGCGAACAAAAGCGATCATGAAGAAAGCCCCTTCGGAACCCTAAATCCCAAAACATTCCCGATTTGGAGAAATAAACCTATTCATCATCCCTGGCTGAAGACTGTAAGGTCTACGTTTCGGGTTTCGGGGTTTACAAATTTAGGGGCAGGCCGCGAACTAGGCTTTGGTGTGTCATTGGGCCCTATAAACCCTGAGCCCTAAACCAAAACAGTTGTAGGGGCCGGGAGGGCAGAGGAGTCGAGATCCTGATTGCGCCGTGTCTTGGCAAGCTTGTGTATGGCTGTGGCCTCAGCAGCAAGGGGGACTGCAAAGGGGCTTTGAAGGAGGCTTTAGGAAGAGTTCAGAAAGGGTCGGAGTAGGACAGGGTTTGGTTTAGGGTTCAGGGCTAGGATATGGTCAAGCACAACTTGACGACAGCTGTGCCAGCTATGATTCTTTTGAGCAGCTTAGTCTCTTTCATGCTAGCTTAGACAGTGCTGCGGCAGTTCCACGATTCAATGCGAGCATCATCCTCATGATCAGAATTCTAAAGCCCTAAACCCTAAAGGCCCTATACCCTGAGAATCGCAAGCCAAGGATGGAGGTTTAGGGCCCTACACCAGAGGGACTCAAGTACACATCGGTCAGCCAACGCATACTTGTGGAAGATCCTAAACCCTTCATCCTTGAGTCTCCAATCCGAAACATCGCAAGCTGACAAGCAGAGTTGTTTTTGGCTTTGCCATCGCCGCTGTGGACATCAAGACGGGCTTGAAGAATCCACGTTTCGTTTGCTAGCGGAGATCTTTGACTATGCTTGAGTATTTCTGGTGAAAAGGCAAGAGGTTCAGCCCGCGCAGGTGTGATGCAACAACTCGGAAACCGTGCAGATCTACACAAGCACGCTCCATGCACTGCATGGCCCTGCATGGAGACTCGGCTACATGCTGCAGAACTCTGGTATAACCGAATCGACAAGCACCAGTACAGGCAGTTGTTGGCAACGATGAACAACTGAATGGCTTTGCCCACCTTCCACTTTCATCTTGAACCATTTCAGTCCACACATGTCTTACAATCTACCCATCTGCAAAATGTGTTTGTATGCATGTATGTATGTATGTATGTATGTATGTATGTATGTATGTATGTATACGTATGTGTGTGTGTGCGTGTGCGCGCGGAGATGTTTGGTACGATCTATCGATCGATCGATCTATCTATCTCTCTATCTATCATCGATCTATCTAGCTGCATGATTCATTATCAAATTCAATATAAGTATTTATCTACCTGTCGTTCTACTTATCTATCTATCTATCTGTCTATCTATCTGTCTATCTATCTACCAATCTATCTATCTTATGTATCTATCTATCTACCTATCTATCTATATCTAGCTCTAAGTATCTCTCTCTCTCTATCTTTCTGTCTGTTTATCTATCTAACTGCTTACCTATCTATCCAAGATTATGTATATCAACCAATGATTGCAAAGACCAATAACAATAATCACCAGAGCAAACATAATGGTAATCCTAAGCAGGAACACAGTCGCCGTCCAGATCTAAGTAACAATTTTATATGACACGAGTTCTACTACTAATAATCGGAACCCTACTCCTAATATGTATAGCAATACCGCGATTTCAATAATAATAATAATAACTATAATGACAATCATAAAAACCAAAGGTAATCACAACCATAATACCTGACTTGGGATAGCTAGAGCCCCAGGGACGAGGTGCAAAAAAAAATGGGGAGGGAACGTACCTACGCTGTCCAACGTAGTTCCTGTTTTTTGCTTTCTCTACCGTGGGGTGAAAGAACATCAGCGAAGAAGAGCAGGCACTACGCTGGAGAGGATGGGGCGGATGGGCTGAGCGGATTGCCTTAACCCTTCTGCAAGCAAGTTCGACTGCTCGGAGAAAAACCATGTAATGTAACATAACGTGTGCCATGCAGTGTTGTGGGCTTCGGATTCGGCGAGATTTTCATAGCGTCGCCTCAATCCAAACCTACCCTAAGTATACATATATATATATATACGCACACACACACATATATATATACACACATACATACACACTATACGGGTACATGGACTCTCAGGGATTGCTTTAGGGTTTCGGGCTTCTTTGCTTTCTTCTTCTATTCTAGGACCCGACCAGAAACCACAAGGGTTATCCCCTCCACATGAAAAGGTAGCTACAGGCCACCTTTAATGATTAGAAAATGTTTTTTTGGGGTACATTAGACCACAACTAAACTAAGGAACCCCAAAACAGTATGGGTAACTGTTAAAGCCCCCGATATTAGAGCATTGATCGCGTGTTGAACCTCCCACCCCGCTTTCTGAGGCGTGCCCAGAGCCCTCAAGGGCGTTTCATGTTCCTACACCCGTAAGACTATAAGCCCTACATATCCCTACATCCTGTTCAGTATAAGCCTGCTACAGACTTCAGGGGTCGGGGCTTGGGCTGGAGTTCGGCGATGGCTTTGAGGTTTGTTTTTCCAACCTCCCAGCTTCATCTGAACTTTGAGGTCTAGGGATTCAGGGCTCCAGTGCTTTTGGGTTTCAGCTTAGGGGTCTGTGCGGGTTGAAGAAAAGAGTCGCGGGCTTAGGGCTTCACAGCAGCAGTGCATGGCGCCAAATTCAAACCTTGAACTTTAAACCCTGAATTTGGGGAAGTTTTTGTGGTGCTCAGACACCCAACCAAACTCAACCCGTCAACAAGCGCAAGGCGGAGAAGGAGATTCTCCCCAAGTCCTACACAGTGCCAGACCGACACGCCTTTGTTAAAGCCCTGTAAATGTACCAATGCTCTTTGTAGCCGGGTCTGAAATAACCTCAAACCTGGGAAACCAACACCAGGAATTACTTCGGAGAGTGTAGGGAAGCTCTTTGCGGCTTGGTTTCAGTTAGGGTGACAACAAGGACAGCCCGACTTTCAAGGGTACTCTTATAACCCCACTGAAAAAGAACACCGTTTTTCCTATAGTCGGTTTAAAAGGTTAAGAAAGGAGATCATAAAATACTAACTCCTAAACCGTACTCCACTGAAAACCGTATGCTACCCTGAACCATATCTGCCGAGCCTTTCAGCGGCGCTTTAGGGTTTCGGGGTTTAGGGCTCCAGGGGTTTTGGGTTTCAGGGTTTAGGGCCTTAGGGGTTTAGGGGTGTAGGGTTAAAAACGTCTTGCTGAAGCCCTCCGTTACTGTAACCTTGGCCTGCAACCAAGCAATAGCTACGACACGACACCCAGGGGGCGCGGGCAGCTCCGCAACCCGGGCTTGGATTTTAGAGCAGCCCTCAGAAAGAATGCAAAGAAGCCGGGGCTTTCTTGCTTCAAGAATTTGGAATCCTACAAACAGTCCCTTCCTCAGGGAGAACACAAGTTCAGTCGGGATGCATACACATATTGGTATATGTTCGACTCCAGTGCTCTCCTTCGCTTAAGATTCCTCCGCTTTGCAAAAGGAAAATCTCCGGAGAGCACAAAGAATTGCCACGGAGGCTTGGGCCGGGTGTATACCTGCTTGGCAGAAACACCTACATGTCTGGCGATCCTTTATTATGATCTCCTTCTATAGTTCCTTAACAAGGAGGTAAGCATCGTTTTGATGGTTGCTTCAGGGGTGTTAGGTGTGTGCAGGTCTGTGCTACAAGTCCCACGAAGGATAAAGGGTAGGACAAACAAGCAGCAAAATCGATAGATTTAATAAAGACGGCTCTAGGTACAAGGTTTAGAGATGCTAAGGTATGTTTAGAGGTTAATATCCGAAGTATTTGCACACTGATCCGTTTGGATGGTCCGTAACGACGTCTGTGTTCAGATTACAGAAACATGACGTGTACTTCGAAACCAACAACGCGTCGCTAATCCCAGGCCATACAGCAAAAAAACGCACCAGTATGAACTGCCCTGGATCTATACACAAGCATACATAACCCGCAAATGCTCCACGGTGTGTTTTCCCAAGCTTACTACCCTCCATCTATGCCCTAAGCCCCAAGCCCTATACTTTCTAAACCCAAGCGATATTGATCTTTGACTCAAGGTTCTCTTTTGGCTCTCCGGTGGGGGCGTGGGCGTGGGCCCCCTGATCTGCTCTCAGCTGAGGCAGGAGCAGCGAGAGAGTGAGCAAAAACCGCTCGGCTTCTTGTTCATCATAAACCTGACACCTAAAACCTAAACCGTAGCGGTTTACCACTTAGTGCTAGTTGGTGGGTTTCCTGGGACCCGAGAAGACTAATATTTACAGTGTGATGCGATGATAGGATAGGATACATGTTCACTGTTCAGCTACTCAGGAGGCCTATTGCCGTCTCTGTGCGCATCAAGCAGAGATCTCACGGAGCCACCCAAACTTGTCTGGCTCGTCGCCGACCTGCTGCAGGGGTCGACTCAACTGTCCACTGTGTCAAGTGTGTAGGGGTCGGGCTTGGGGCACTAGTTTTGTGCAGTGTTCAGGTCTCACTTCGGCGATGAAGGCTCGAAGGGGGCGATCTTGAGGTAGGTACCAAGATATTAAGAAGAAATGATAACAAGGAGCCCTAGAAAGGAAGGTTTCTGAGCGGATACGGTAAAACCATTTTGAACCCAGTTGGCCTAGACATGCGTCGCAATGTACTGTACCTGCTCTTTGGGGCTAGCTGCCCAAGGACCCTGTGATGCACTTAGTCACCATACCAGCTCCAGGGTTCAGAGTTTAGGGGTGTAGGGTTCGGAGAGGCCAAACTTAGGGCCTTCGGGTTTCGGGGTTTAGGGTGGGCTGCGGTTAGGGTTCACGTTCTTCCCATGGCCCAACCGGTGATGCAAGAGCACTTCGAAGCCTGATCCCGGGACCCAGACCCTCATCAAACTGCAGGAAACCCCCAATTCTTCGCCGAGACGCCAAAAATACCTGCGGACCTGGACATCAGTTCCTACGTGCCCGCGAACCCTACAGACCCTACACCTCCAAATCACCCTCATGCCAAAGTCGAATGCCTGAATGGCTCGCAGCTTGTTGTACATGCTCTGCAAGGTCTCCTCAGAAGCTTCCCAGTAACAAGCAGAACTAGGCATCAGATTGTTGTGGCTTCTTGCCGGTGGTACAAAGGGACGCTATCCATAGAAAGGCTTTGATGAGGCCCCTAAATCACCGCATAATCTCTAAACCCTGCCCCCCCACACCTACAGTAACCAATGTACCTTTAAGAAAGGATGTGGCCCTAAAAAATGATACGTTTTCCTTTCGTAGGGTATCTTGGTCACCTTAGATCCCTAAACTCCCTAAACATTACAAAGCCCAAAAACCCAAAAGCGCATCTGCGAGGTGTGGTTCTGAGCACTTCGGACGCAGAACCACCAAATCCCACACACCGAATAGGCCGGGCTTCGGGTTAAGGGGGTGATACTGTTGATGATATAAATCCTGCATTACCCATAATAAGGAATATACCATAATTCCAATACTTTAGGGTCCTTAAGGTAAAGCAGGATGTATATCATCAGCAGTAGTGCTTTGGGTTTGGGGGGGTGAGGTGATTTAAGGACACTCGGGCAAGTCTGCCGAGGTGTACAGCAAGACAGAGTTCAGGGTGTAAGGTTTGACTTTTAGGGCTTAGGGCTTGGGGTACCCCTAAACCCCGGAGTCGAAAAGAAGGAACCTCTGGAAACCACATGACCCTGAAGGTCAACCAGCCCAGCAGCGGAAGGTTGCTCAAAGGTGTACTTTTTCTCGCCCCGGGTGATGGACTCCACCCTCGAAGTGGCAGGAAGCATCACGGAACTGATCTCTGCTGACGATGCTGCAAACTTCATCGGATTAAGACGAAACGAAACATTACCACGCACACACACACACACCCCACACACACACACACACGCAGAGACAGCGCCAGGAACTGCAACTTCCGGGGCTGGGAACTGATCATGTCGCGACAGTTGGCATCGTACCCGTTCGAACATACGACGACAGCTACGACGATGCATGGTCATCATCGGTGTACAAAGCTCCGTGTTGACTCGTAAGACATCATCACAATGTAAGGACCCTTCCGGGGGTAGGAGGGACGGGGGTTGGGAGCCTTGATACCCCCAATAAGGACCTGATAGGATCCCTTTTAATAAGGACCTGATAAGATCCCTTTTAAGCAAGTATTGCCCTCCACCCCCCTTCCCCGGAACNNAAAAAAAAAAAAAACGAAATGCCAAAACTCGATCACCGTAAGACGACCAAGAGGCACTGTGATGACAACCCCAGTGCCAACGGCTCCGACTTCCTTGAAGCTGGAAACCTTTCCAGGTTTGGGGGCCTTTAGGGTTCTTATATAATAAAGAGGCCTTAATAATTAGAATACGGTTTTGTTTGGGGTTCTTTATTATAATTATAGTATAATATACCCCTAAACCCTATTCTAACTATGAAGGCCCCTACATCAGGGCTTCAGATGGCTTCGGTGCTTAGGGGTGCAAGGGTAAGATGGTCTTAGTGTGTTTAGGGTTTATAACAGGGTCGAGGGTTTGGGGCTGGTAGGGCAGGACATATCGTCGGACGGCTGGAACTTTCGGGCCCTGTCAGGACCATGTCGGATGTCGTTTGGAAGTTCGGCGGTGGAGCGCAAGGGTCCAGTAGCACTGCCTTGCTCGTTCGTCCCATGGTTTCTATTATTGCGACGACAGATGGCAAGTGAAAGCACAGCAGCAAAGCTCACCCCTGTGGTGACGAGTGCTCCAGAGTGCTCCAGAAGGACGAAGCACTCAGCACTTGAAGTTAGAATCAGTTTGGGCAATGCAAAGCCTCTTCCCGCAGGCAGCCTCTTCATGCAACCCTAAACCCTAAACCCCACATTCCTAAACTCCTAACACCCTAAACCCTAAACTCTAAACCCTGGACCTTATATGAGCTTCGGGCAGCTTTGGAAGACGGAGATTTGGGTGAAGACCAGCCCTCACCATGTCAGGGGTTCAATTCAAAGTCTACACCTTTCGAAACCCAGCCCTCAACCAGCTTCAGAAACCTAAGCCCTAAACCCCTAAAGCCCTAAAACCCCCAAACCCCTAAAGCCCTAAAGCCCACAGCAGCCACCTCGGCCTCGAAATCGATTTTTCGCCTTGCGCGGAGACGGCGAAGTGAGGGCTTTGGCTATTAGAATGGCGTCGAGGATTGAACATGATTGAGCTTGCAGTGGTAGCCGTGGCAACAGCAGCCGCACATCAGCTAAGCCCTAAGCCCTAAGCATGAGACCCAGCATGATCAACATCACCACCACATATCATACCATGCAACATCAGCATCATCACGCCGGCCACACTTCAGCCGAACGAAGCGCCTCTCAACAGTCAAGCCCATGTCCTTCGCCAGAACTTCAAGGCACCTGTGCGGGACATGCCGCAGAGCATTTCAGAGATGTATTATGGACTAGGGCATTCAATTGATTCTGGGCTTCGGGTGTTGATTGTGCGCGTGCTCCACTTCCAATGTCGAGATTATCTTGTTGAGTTGCTGCAGCTGCGATCAGTATCCCTGCACTTGTGCCGGTTGCCGCTCGTTTGCTATCCAGTCATTGTTGACACAACTTTGTATCAGTGCTAGCAGCAGAAGGAACTCTTCTTAGGGCTTAGCGCTTATTGAAGCCAGTTTAACTAGGGTCGAGTGTCGCGGGTTTAGCATGTGGGGTTCCAAGCTGAAGTTCGTTCTTTGTTTCAACCAACTCTGGATCATTTCAGGTAACCCAACAAGGGTGTGTAGGGCTTAGGATTGGGGTTTGGGATTATGGGAAAGCTATCCCCTTGTCGTTCCGGTATATAGTCAAAAACTCGATACCCCTCAAACCCCCGGGTTCTCGGAGCTCCCTTCCGACAAGCCCATAGAGAGTTGGGATTGCGGTTGAGGGTGTAAAGAAACCGTACCAAAAGTCTCCTGAACAATTTGTTTGGGGGTTTCGGGGTATATTGTCATACCATCGCAATAAGCATCCCTGAAGCATAGTCTGAATAAGTTTTCACCACCAAAAAAATGAAAAACTATATATTATGTGTTTGATTCACGGGTCATACCCTTTCTGCACGTCAGGTATTGTGTAGTTATATAACCTACGATTGTATAGGATTGGGCCGACAGAGAAAGCCTGAAACCCCAACTGTCATGTACGGGCCTTACTAATTAGAATAGAGTTTGGGGGGGTTCCTTGTTATAGTTATAGTTCAATAGACCCCAAACCCTATTCTAATTATTAAAGCCCCCTATATAACGGTGAACCGGTACGACATGAAGCGTACTGCGAGACTGGCGCACGAACCTCGGGATGATCCACGATAGGTACGAGTTGCTTAGCTTACGACTTGGAGGTTCATGGGTAGCTACAAGTAACTCTCAGTGAGTTCCTTTTAAGGGTTCCTTAAGGGGNNGGGTTTTTTCCCTCCCACTTAGGGTTTAGAGTTTAGGGTTTCGGGTTTAGGGCTTATAGGGTTAGGGCTTAAGGCTTTTTTCCCACCCGCTTCGCGGACTAGGTCGCACTGCAGGGAAAACCCAGACTCCAAGACTACAGACACGGGGCAAGTCGCGGGCAACATGCACTCTCGCAGAACAACACGGCTTAGGGTTTAGGGTTTAGGGTCATATGATGGCATGGTGCACTATGCGCCGCAACTCTCTTCCGAAATTACCAAAGGCCAAGAAGGCTCGACTTCGTAATCGCCGCAAAATTCGAGGTGCTGAACTCCTCCACGTACTTGTGCTCCTGGAGGAGTCGGAGAGCATCGGTTTCCCAGATGTTGGGCTTCATGGTATCAGGGGCTTAGGGGTTTTGTAGGATTTCGTGACTAGGATCTTCATGCTCAAGGCTTCTAAAGTTCCAGGAGTCAGGATTCCAGTTGCAACTATCCGTATAAGTCACATGATGTCGGTTCAGATGTTCGTCACGTTGGCTTTAGAACGGGATCCAGTCTGAAGCAGCACCTTGAAACCATCCAGGCCTGCACACTGCAATGCAAAATCATTCCTATAGCTCCATCAACAACCACTTCCTCACCCCCAAGTCCGAAACTTCAGCACCCCTTTATTCAAAGGGTAACCCTAAAATCCGAGCGGCTACAATGACCCTAAAACCGAAAGTCTGAAAAAAAACAAATCCCAAAGAAACTAAAGGGCCCTAAACCCCCTTGAACAAAGATCCTCAAGCAACACATCGTGGAGCCTCTGGGAATCATATCACACCTCCCCGGCCTGGCTCCTCGCCACCCCAAAGGTTTTTGTGTATCCTACCTTGCAAGGACAAGCCCGCATAGTAGGAATTCCCTGACCAGAAACTCAGCACTAGATCATCACCACCCTAGGGTTCAGGGTCTAGAGAGTCTAGGGTGCAACCCCAAGCCTTCCCACAAGCCACCTGTAGCCCGCAATGTAGCCCTGACATCTTATCCATATGGCAACCCTCCCTTTTCTTCGCTTTTCAAGAGTTTTTGGGTGCAGCCCTTATCAGAGAACCACTGCCGTAGCCCGTAGAAAACAAGCCTCAGAGTCATTTATCACAGTAGCCGGCATAAGAGACCCTTATCCTAAACCCCGAAATCCCGAAGCCACCCTTGTCCCCGTCCCGGCCTTGGCATCCAAGTAGAGGCAGATCGGGAAGCCCTGGTCCTTGGCCTGAAGGCAAGAAGGCTGGGGCTTTTGGGTTTTAGGGATTAGGGCTTTAGGGTTTTAGGGTTTAGGGTTTTAGGGTTTTAGGGTTTTAGGGTTTGGGGTTTTAGGGTTTTAGGGTTTTAGGGTTTGGGGTTTTAGGGTTTAGGGTTCTGGAGGCTTTATAAGCGGCTTTACAGGAGCTTCAGGGTTTTTTTGTCAGGGTGATTTCTCGGGTCCTTGGGGGGGGGGGGCTCTTTAGGGGCATCGCAGGGTTCTATCGGGTTTCGTCTGCGGGTCTTACAAGCGGGTTGTTAGGGTTTTAGCATATCTCCCTGCCCCCCTTCGATATTCCTTATGCATCTTTGAAGTGGCGATTGGCCCCGCCAGAGCAAACTCTGGGAAGACTCCAAGTTCCACAGCATTCGCATTCGCGAGGTGCCCAACATTCACGGTGGAGCGGTACTGGGTAACCGTCGGGGGCGGCTTCCGAAATTAGGGGACCCTAACATA
>CAJNJA010090530.1:0-17987 GCA_905231915.1 Symbiodinium necroappetens
CGCGGTTTGATGAGGATTGCGCTTCCGTAGACAGCATAAGCTTTCGCCCGGAGGAACCTCGCGCACCTGAAGCAGGTCAGTGGTTCGACTACCAAATCAAGCAGCTGGCCGAGAATGCCGTGCTGTATGAGTAAAGCTTTTTCTCTCGAATTGTATGTGGTCGATCCACTTACAGTACAGGACAGAGAATCAGAAAGGACAAAAGGCAGGGCAGTCACAGCCAGCTTGTGGACCGTGACGGCCTTGCATAGTTCAGCTGCAGGTTTGAATTCGCTGCTTTTTTTGAGTCTCAACTCAGCTAGACTCCGCAGAGAGCTTGCGAGCTCTTTGCGTTGCAATCTTGCATGCAGCGAACAGGGATAGTCTCTGGTACTCCCTGTTATAGGGAAGCCAATTTTGGCAGCTGCACAACCTCTACGATTTCATTGTGACGTCTTACACGCTGCAGCTCAACAGAGGAGTGCCTGCCATCTTTGGCCACCAGCTGGAACGCTGACGAAAGCCAAACCGTAACAGAATCTCGCGAATCTGCGCACGCTCACACTTGGTTTCCTGTTCACTTCGTCAGCTCACGAAGCCTTTCCTCCGGCAATATCCGGCAACAAGGCAATTCCTAGCACCAGCACCCCGGTCAAATCCATTTTCAACAGGCCAGGATGCAATCGGCGTTCAGTTGGCTTGCTTGTAAAGAGGGTATGACCTGGGCTTTTGTCTCTGCGGGGAAGGTCATCTCGATGAGGGGCAAAAGTTTCCTTGTCCCGAGTGCCCTCCGCCAGTCATGCGACAGCTCGTTCGTTCAAAACAAGCGTTCGGAATCAGAGCTGCAGTCGGGAACGTGCAGCAATGCACCTCGCAGCCTCGCATCGTTTTGTTGGAGCAGAGCTGCCAAGTACGCACGCTGTCAGGACCCCGAGCCCGCGCCTTGTGCGGAGCCCTGCGCGGAGCCCCACGTTCTCACTGACTCCCCGGAGGAGGGCTGCAGAGCTTCGCCAAGGGGGTTTGGTGCAAAAGAAGGGGGTGATAACTGCGCCTACTAGGGGGTGGGGGTACTGAGGTCCGGTTGTGCAGATCGTTGCATGCGGTAGTCTTCACGATGGTGGCAGTGATGGTGCCATGCTCCTTGAATATGGTAGTTTTGATGGTGATGGTTGTGCACTTTCACTACATTCGATGGTCCTGTTTCGCTTGGCAGGCGTGGTAATTTCGGCATGTTAAGCACTCCTACTTTCAGTCTGCAACTTCCCGCCACAGAGTGGCGCGTCCAAAACCTGAGTTAAAGCATGCCGTCAACAAATCCAAGCGGAACCCTGTTTCGTGTGGCAGGCGCGGTACTTGCAGCACAAATGTCTGTTTCGAAGGGTCCAACAATTCCCTGAGAAGGGTTGAATTGCGAGGTATCCGGTCCCTGAGCCCGAACCCTCAAAGTTTCATTGCGTGACTGTTCCAGGAGGCTTTGAGCCAGGGCTTTGTGAGAAACCATAGTCCATAGTGGGGAACTCACTTGCCTGTTTTGTTGGTGGGCCTTGCAGGGGGCACTTGCATCGGTTGGGTTTTGATGCATTCGAAGTGTGAAGCCGGTCCTCAAGAGAATCCCGCGAGCATTCCCACATGCCATTCCAAGCCTGACTGATGCGCGCAAGGCGAGGAGCTGCGCGACCCCAGCGATCGTTGCTCGGATTGCAACCAATAACGAAAAAGCTGCCAAGCCAGGTTCCTCCTGTGAAGATGATAAGATGTGACATGCTTCGTATTGTCTCGTATTCTCTGTGCTGGTGTTCTAAGCACCAGCTGAAACTGGGCCAGGGCTCATGACCAGGCGTTTGCGGAGGACGGGAAACCTGCAGTTTAGGGCTTGTTTAGGGCCTTTAGGGCATGTCAGAAACTCGACCACATTACAACTGACGATTTGTATCAACATGATGCTTGAGACGAGCCTTTACTGCATGCACAGAGGCACAGGGCATGAGCGTGCCAGAGCGCATGTGTGCGAGATGCTGGGAAGAGGGCCAACAGTCGCTCTCCAACTCCTTTCTGAGGCTGAGCCCACGTGCTGAGCCCTACGCCCCTCGCGCTGAAAGTCCGCAGGGTATGCTTGGGAGCCCAAACCACAACACCCGGATGTTCAAAAACACCACCAGGTAGTTTGTTTCTTGAGTCCTGCTGTGCATGTCCTACCTGCTTTCCCGATGGCGAGTGTGAGAGCGTACGCCCTCCTTGCCGACTAGGGTTGATCCTTTGCTGTGTTTCCTCCGTTTTTTCCGTGATCCGAGCCCACTTCGTACTAGCTAGTGATCTAGTGGTCCTTGCAGTGCAGCACTCGGCGGGTGGCAAAACACCCTCGACACTTCAGGTTGACTCCGCACCGTCAAGAACAGAGAAGGAACAACAGAAGGGGAGCATCATTAAGTAACTAGTTCTGCTTGCACTGGGCCAGAACAAACGCCGCGCATCATCGCCTTAGATATCCTACGACGGCTGTTGCGAAGACCATGAACATAAGTAACACAAGTAATAGAGTAATAGCACTTGCTAGGTCCATCCCGGTCATAGCTTTTCTTCGTTTGTTCTCGTTGTCGTCGGCGTCGTCGTTGGGACCGCTCTCGAACCGTTATTTTCTACCCCCCCGGTACTCTTTTCCCAGCCCTTCATTCCGAGCTCCAGGGAGCAGTTCCCGCCGTCTCAGGTGGCCCCTCCCTCCTTGGAGGTGCGGCTGGTGAGGCCCCGCTGCTCTTCTGGCATTACCAGCGCTAGCATTGCTAAGACTTGTCTATTTGTTCTTGGTGCTAGCATGGCTCTCATCATGTACACGCCTAGTAGTATTGTTATCACTGTAAATGCCTTTGTTATTTGTTGATGACCTGGCTTATCACGATTAGTTGTGGCGTAGATGAGGGTCAAGGCTCTCCGAGAGTGCAGCCCTGAGCATCCGAGGTCCGAGAGAATCAGAGGCCTTTTTGCACGAAAGTGTTAAGCAGAAGACTAGCAACAGCAATGGCCATACGGAGTGTAGAACCAGGAGTATTCAAAGCAATCATGGTCATAACCGTCACCACTGAACAATAACTAGACGAATGAGTCATTAGACGAAATCGCCCTCGCCCATTGGCATGACCCACAAAATCTCTCCGGCTCTGCTGGCGAGGCAGGCACGTGAGCTTGTGATCCAAGTGCTGCGTCACAACGGCCAGTTCCCGGACGAGCCGTGGACATCAGAGCCGCTCGCCGTAATGCGGGAGCTTTCTAGCAGCGCTCATTTGTGTGCGCTGAGCACCTGTTCTTTGTGCTTGGACATTTTTATTGAATGTCAGCAGGTGCTGCAGGCAGCGTCCCATCGCTTCATTTGTATGTAAGCCTACTTAGTGTGGCAGTGCTCGACTTCAGCGGCTATCTTTGTCACTTTCAACTGTGCTGGTTGAGCGGAAAATCCCGAGGCTGCGAAGCGCTGCGGGGCAGTTGGGAGTCAGCCCTGGCAGTGAAGCCAGTGTCTTGGGTCTTGCGAGGTGCCTCGAGAGTCGTTTCCGAAAGCTCGTATCCGAATCGGTTGGACGAGGTCTAGAGCCAGAGTCCAGGGTTGGGTTGATGGTGCTCGATGCCAGGCGGAACCGCGATGGGCGTTGCGTCAACTGCGCCGCGGATCGCATTATGAGGTGCACGAGGAAGCCCTCATCACCTGCTCACCTGCAGAAAAAAAAGGAGTGGACACCCAAGCGCACACGCACCAACACAAACCCCTTCTTTGCTTCGGAGTTCACTCTCTTAGCCTAGCACTGTCATGGGGGTTTATAACGCACAACAGGCAGCAGCGTGCTTACACGAGCAATGCCAACGTGACTATGCCTCCAGCACACCAGGCCCGCATGCTGAGCATGGCTGCCAGATGCAGGGCTCCCTGGCCTACATGGAGGCCTCCCTGCAACTCCATGTGCTATCATGGTCTGATGTCGTTTTATTATGGTTGCATGACCTGCTGTTCCCAGGATCTTGTGACGCTTTCCTATTCTGCGGTTGACATTGGATTAGATTGTCGGGAAGACTGCCGGGAGCACCGAAGATGCGACTGCCAGTAAGGATGGGAAGTGCATCTGCGTACTCGAGGTAGGGGCTTGGAGTTTAAGTACTTGAGCCGAAGCTACTTTTACTCATGTCCCTACAGCCCCTACTTACCTAGGCCCCTCATCCGCCAAGCTAGGGAAGCCGGATGCAAAGCCCAGCGAAGGCCCACGGCTTGGAGTGTGAGTACAGGCTGCGGGCTTAGTGCATCGTCGCTTCGAGAGCCTGCGAGAGGCTGTCGGGTTTAGGGATGCAGTTTATGCTTACTTTCGAGTTTTGATCGGATTCAGGGTTTTGGGTTAAGGATCCAGCGGCACGAAACATGAGGGTGATGTTGTCGCCTTCCGAGCGTAATACCTAGCCTGGCACTGTTTGGGCATGAGAGTCCAAACCATGAGTCCCTGAAGCATAATACCCCTGAAGCTACAGCCTCCCAGACTGCTGTTTCCGTGCCGAGCGGAAAGTCCTTGAACTCCATAAACTCCATCGCCTGCAATTTTCCAGAGGCCGGTACCCTGCACCTTCCAGGGGCGAGGCTGCCCGGAGCAGGCGCATGATCCAGTATAGGGCTCCTGGTGGGTTTGTGGGTTCATTGAGCGTTCAGGTCTTCTAGGACTTCAAGACTTTTGAGCTTGGGGTTTCAGGGGATTGGCCGGGTTCACGGGCGCCATGAGGCTTGGAGGTTTCAGGTGCCGAAATGTGGTCCATTGATGATTTCTGCACACCCGCTTGAGACTTTGATCAGTGTCGCCGTTCACCGTTCCATGTCTTCGATCCGTTCAGTCCGACGAAGGCCGCGAAAGCACACGTCTTGAAGCCTGATACAAGGAAGAGTAGAGTTAACAGCTTCTGTAGAAGGCACCCGTAGTGAGGGTCTCGTGGTTGCTTGCATCGGCCTTTCTGGTGCGAAAGCTGCGGAGATATTCCCCTAAAAATGAATCTAGACCGTTCTCTCTTTTTGGCCTGAAAGAGTCGCCAGATCACCTCGATGAAGCATTATGCATAAGCAGAAACTGCTTTGCACAGGTATCCATACTAGCCTTTGTTCTGGTATGAGCGAAGGAGCTGGCCTCATGGTTAGCTAAATGTAATATATTGACTGCCTATTGACTGCATATTGACTGTGATAAGACATGTAAATGTGGGGGTTCGGTTTTGGGTGAGGGGGGGGGCAGGAGACGGTCGAAAAAAAGGATTCGTTGCTGGATGGTTTTGTGGTTGTTGTCTTTAGTTTCAGGTGTCACTTCGTCCGGCCCTGTGGCATGTTGAGGCTCCATGGGGCTGACAGGTCAAAGAAGTCGCGTCGAACGGTCAGTGTGGTGTTCCTGTGGAACATCACACTGACCATGGGCCTCGACTGCAAGGATCATGGTTGCAGGGAAGTACCAAGAGCGCATCGCACCTCTCCTGGTACTTCCCTGCAGCCCCCTGCATGACACGACGTTGTGTCTCAGAGGTGATCGACCTCGTCTGATTTGGTCCAAGTCGTTCTGGAGTTCCACAGGAACACCTCATTGACCTTGGGCCTCGACTGCAAGGGGTTGCAGGGAAGTGCAAGGGGCGGTATGAGAATCGCATTTTTCCGTGCACTTGCCTGTAGCCACCTGCCTGATACGACGTTCTGTCTCAGACGTGATCGACCTGGTCTGCTTCCATCAACGATAGAAGGCTCATGTGCAAGACGAGGTGTCCCACCTCGTCCTGCACCATGAACCTTTCTTGGAGAAAAAAGTGCATGTGCAGGACGAGGTGATCGAGCAACCCAGGCCCACGACCGTTCCGTCCACGTGATCGTGGGTCTGGGTTGCTTGTGACTGTTTACGGCAGGACTGCCGAAAAAAGATGTGCCTCTGTCTGCCATTTCCTGTTATACTGAATATATTCAATGTTTGCATATTCAATGTTCGTAGAGAATATTGTTACAAGGTCTGTCTATGTCAAAAGTCTGCCAAATGTCTGCATGTGTCTAATGTCTATAATATGTGCGGAGGAGCTGAAGAGCTGTCTATGGTCCGACAAGCAGTCCTTAGCATATGCAGTCAGAAAATATGGAATGTTCCAGACAAGTGCATGCAGACATACATACCTACAGGCATGCATAACACATACACACAAGTATGTTTATATATACATATATATATATACACACCTATTTATTCATTGACACTCTCTATCACACACACGCACACACTGTCAGACCCCGGCACCCACGAACAGCATGTTATGAATTCACTGTAGAATTGCTCTGCACGCGGTATGCCGTATGGGTGCTATCCCAGGTTTTAGCCTACGAGCTGGCAGAGCATGTCGAGGACAGAATGCTGCACATAAACGATCTCGGTGGGCATGCGGTGCGTCTTGTGGCCTGCACCCGAGAAGACACATTCCAGTCATGCCACACAGCTTTCGGTGGCAAGCCGCATCAGCAGTCTCGCCCAAGCTGTACTTCTGCAGCCTCAAGCGCAGAGCATGTTTTGGAGCCCTTTGCAACAATCACCCACATCTTCGAGCCATTTTCCGCTTGGCCCATGCACTCACATGCAGGAGTGTGGCTTTCGGCCTGTGCCGTGCCGACACCAGGGCACCTCGGCACTGTAGTCAACTGGTCATCGTCGAACGAGACCGTTTCCTCTATTCTCATTCATGCTCGCGACAGTGGTGGGAAATTTGCGTGCGTGACTTGCAAGCGAAGAGAATCCGCAACACGTCATGTGGGACGTCGCTTCAGGAACCTCTGAGCTCGCTACCGGCTGCTGTTTGTTGGAGAACATACAACCCAGCTAGCAGCACAACAGATAACGACAGAGTACAGCTGGTTGCATCTGAAACGGTCTGGCATATGTTTCTGTAATCGCTTCCTGGACTCTTGCTCCAGATCTGGCTCCACATGCGAGCAGGCAACAAAGCCAACAGAAAGCCCACCAACACATTGGTGATCATTAGTGCTTTGGCAAGGCTGCGCTGCCGAGCCGTCTGCGAGAGACGAGGAGTAGACAGGGCACGGGGAAGGAACCCAGTTCAACCACGAACAATAATTGTCTAAAGCACAGGGGAGCTGGTTTCGCAAGAGCAGGCAACGGGCTCAAGCACACAGACGGATCACATGCAGAGATACCCTAGACTTAAACACTTCAACAGCTCAACAGGCGGCCCTAACATCCCTTCTAGGAGCTCCATGCCGAGGAATGCCGCTCGACTTCTGGAGTTTGTGTGATTCTCTAGATTAGATGTCCTATGAGGGGTTTGCTTCGGGTTTTGCCCACCGGTCAATATCGGGTACCTTTTTTAGGGAATGCATTTGGATTCGTTATTCTCTGAAACTCCGAGTTTTGGTTTGGTTGCTGTTCGCAAGCCAGGGCGGGCAGCGCCTGAGCACCGGTAAAGTAGTGAGTATGGCCGTCGCAAGCTTCAGCTAGGTTTGAATCTGTAGGGCACTGTGTGTCCCACTTTAGGGCGTTCCAGCATCGTCGCCATTCGAGAGAAGAAAAATCTGTTGCTCATTCTCAGGCCAGTATCGTCCAGTGCCCTGCCCTCATGCCGGGCGAGGATGCCTTGAAACTTGGCACCTGCTCAAGAGCACTGGGAAAGCTAAGCTGAATCCCAACTTAAGCACGGGTCTTCGATTCGTACTTGATCGAAACAGCCGAAAGCTTTTCTCCCCTCCTCTTGCGTGTGAATGACTCACAGATTCGGTGCCGTTCCTGAGCAACTGCTTTCACCCCAGATGTTCCAAGGACATGGTCCGGGCATACCGCGTAACTTCTCACAGCAGCAGCTGCTCGCAAAAGACATTCGGATGTTACGTAGTTTGAAGCGACAAGATGCCACGAGCCAGGGTCGTTTACGGGAAGCCGGGTAGCCTTTCAGTTCCCGGTTCGGGCTGCTCGTCGGTCTTCAGAGATGTGACTCATGATGTAACACTGATGTAACTGTGTCTTTCAATGGCCACCTCAGGTGTTGTTTAAGTGCAGAGGGGGGGCCTGTTGAGCATAGAACCAGAAAGGAGCTATGGAGAACAAGCCCGAAAGCGTAATTAAGGGACTTAAACCCCACGGCGAAACATGGGGCGAGGCTGCGGATTTCGGCCAGTGCCTTGCAAATATGCGGACCGTGGATGCTCCCATCAGCCGTCGAAGAGCCAGGTCGATATGGCTTGTTCGTGTTGGACATAGGTTTAAGATGGTTTAAGGTTTGGGGTCGAGTTTGGGTTTGGGATTCAGGGTTGTTGGTTTCTATGTTTAGAGTTTCCGGTACTGTAGTGGACGTTCAAGCTTTCGTCGCCTACATGTATGTCGAGTTTAGCATTTCGGGTTTCTTCGCTGGGACACCTTCGCAGACAAAGCAGCCCTCCTCGTAGCCGGCATCCTCGGACTAGCAGAGCCCGGTTTCTCCAGAGTCCGAGTTGCATTTGCAGGTTAGGCCCAAAACCCGAACCGTGCCTGGACAGGAAAGGGAGCATGCGCTGTCGTGCCCCTTTCGACCAAAGCGGTGCCCATACGTCACGCGACCGTTGACTGGGCGCCACTGCTTCCGTTCATGAGGTTGTGTGGACGGTCGAGCTAAAATCGCCATTGTGACAGGATGTGGAAGCTTATCTGCGGCTGTATAGATTCGAGTCTCAGAGCAGAGTCTGCCGGCCCAGCTGCAATCAAGCCGAGGCGAAGCGCGGATGCTTCCTCCTTTTGTATATTCAGGCTAGGCCTCGCGGAGGTCAGGCTGAGGCTGCAGGCTGCAGGTTGTAGGCCCTAAGCTCGGCATGGATGTATCAGGCCATGGTCAGCTGGCGTCATGCTTGCAGAACTTTAAGTTTAATTCACGCCATCATGCCGCCATGTGCCAGATGCCAGTTGCAAAAGCACGCACCTCCATAGACCGTAGGCCATAGGCATGAATAGAGTCAGGCTAGACTTAAGCGAAAGCTGAATGGTGTCGTGGGTTCACTCATGAGATCAGCCGGTACGATGAAGGCCTCCGAAACTACTTATGCGGCAGCAGTCGCAGAGAGCGAGAGAGAGAGAGATCGGTTGTGCTTTTCGTTGTTCCAGCCCCTCCACAACGGTCGGGGGCGCCCAGAGCGCGCGGGCGAGGGGGACAACCCCGAAGAAGTAGCTAACCAGCAGGAATTACCTGGAGACCCTCGATGAATGCGAAGCCAGAAAATCTCCGGCTGCAATCCGTCCGTGCCAGGAGGTGGACAGTCACGCGGCTAGCTGCGATTTCCGGCCCGTTGCCTGTGCTGGCCTCAAGGGAGAGCTCTGGTTTCAGGGCTCGAGGGCGACTCGCGGGTATGGATGGTGATTTGGCTGTCTCGTGCGGACGTGGGAGTCGAAGCCCGAAGAGTCACTGAGCTCACGGAGGTGTGGAAGTCGAAACACCAAGATTCAATGCCTGAACATGTTGCAACATGACAGCGGCCGTTTTCTTCAGGCCCATTCGAGTCAGAGGGCTGTGAGGCGTCCATCAACGCAGCAGACCTGACAGACCATGCGGAGCACTGTGACACTTGGCCTCAAGATGTAACCAGTTCAAAGCAGAAGCAGCAGCACCAACCAGGGCAAGAAGTACAGTTGCATTAGCACCACTGCCAACACCGTACAGCACACGCAACATCTCCAGCAGCGGCAGCGATCACCAGCGTCAGCATCCATAGCACGCGAAAGCAAGGACAAATAAGCAAAAGCTGAGTTTATGTATTTCATCGTGCAGGAATGCGTAGACAGAGGAGTAGCTGCAGGCGAGCGTGGCAGCAGGACGGGGAAAGCAGAAGATCAAATCGGCCAGTGCCGAACATGCAGGGTCATAGGTGTAATCTTATCTATTGAGAACTTCATATTGATAAGAAAGAAAATCTCTTCTTGGATGGCAGCTCTGGGACATTTCTGTAGATGACAGAACACTTCCCGCTGACCTGGTCTTTTGTGCTCCAACCCAGGAGTTCCGCCCTGTGCCATGCGCTTTCAAAGCCTTAGGCACCCGCTCAGAGTTCAGGATTCGTTTGGCATTCCTGCGTTGTTGTGGTTGGCCTCCCTCGAGCTGCAAGAGAGCTAGAGACGGACCGCCATCTCTGGACAGGCTGCAAGCTTCAGCCAATGTGCAAAGATGCCGCCAAACACGCGATGAACTGCAAGTTTCGACCTGTCTCCTGCGCCTTTGCTGCACTTTTCGATGGGTTTGACCTTACCAAGGGCAGTCCTGTTTGTGTGTGTGTGTGTGTTTGTTTGTTTGTTTGTTTGTTTGTTTGTTTGTTTGTTTGTTTGGGATCGCAGCAATCAATACCTCCTGTGCAAGACGAACTTAGTGACTTGGTGTTCGTGAATCTCAATCGGTTCTTCTTTGCAGCAGGCAGCAGACAGTTAAAGTTTGCCAACGTAGTCTTGGAATACTATACGCGGTGAGATTTGGAGTGCATCATGCAAGCGTGTCTCTAATCTGACTGAGCCTTCCGGCGGAGCAGGCTCGAGCATGTCCGAAAGAAGTCCCTCTGCGCATCACTGTGTGTTCGTGTGTGCCTGCATGTGGCGGGGCTCCCCAATCGGCCACCCCTTCGACTTTGGGTAAACTGCACCATCGGAACAGCGCAGGACAGACGCTTTCAGCCCCAATTGCCACAGAAAGGTAGTAAACCAGGGCACGCAGCGGAGTCAGCAATGCCGTCACATACTCGGTTGCAATGTCCTTTCACTGCGATCCCCGACTGAGGCAAGTATCGCCAGCGAGGATGCAGTTTGGATGCACAAAGACTTCACCACCTGGACCTTCCGATGCTCCTTGGCCTGTCCAGCCGAGGCAAGGAGCAGCTTTGCTTCTACAATTCCTTTCGACATGCCGGTGCTTGCATTTATCGCCCCGCCGTGGCACGGCCGAACTCGGAATTTGGAGGTCTTGATAGGATAGGCTCAGGGGCTCCTTGTCTAGGGGTGCTTATCATAAGGATCCTTTTCATTAGGAGCTTTAGTCTCAGATTCCTTAGTTTCTGAACTTAAATGTGTGTCTTGCTCAGGACAGCAAGACAAAGTCGGCAGAAGCGGAATGAATAGCGCAACTGCGTGATTTTGCATCCTTGCGATCACAGGCAGAAACTTAGAAGATGAGAGCATCTGACAAGACCAACTCAGCCGCGATTGCCTTTATGAATTTATGAAGTACTACATGACAACAGAAACGTTGCGCAGTTCTACTCGTAACTCCAGGGACCTAGTAAGAAATAAACGAAGCAGTGCGATAGTGGTGGTGGTGGCAGTTGTAGTGGCAGTAGTCGTCGTCATCTTAGATAGTTCACCGTCAGTAGGTAGCAGTAGCCGTAGCTGCAGCTGCAGGAGCAGCCACCACCACTACTGCCACTACACACCACCACTCCGGCTCCTGCTCCCGCTCCTCCTCCTGCTGCTGCTACCATAACTGCTACTACATTGTGCCGGGAATTCAGAGCAATTATTTTGCGGAAGCGTCTTGGCAATCTTGGTCAGTCTTGGGCAAAAGCAAGATTGCCAGCAATCTTGGTCATCTTGCCCTACTTGCCCCGTTTGCTTGTCGACTAGTTTACCTCTCAAGTGGGGTAAGATTGCTTTGGCAAACTTGCTCAAAAATTTGTTCTAAATTCCTGGCACACTGTACTACGACGACGACGACGACGACTACTGCTGCTACTACTACTACTACTACTGCTGCTGCTACTGCTGCTGCTACTGCTGCTGCTACTGCTACTTCTGCTGCTGCTTCCTGCTGCTGCTGTTAGTACAATGGAGCTACTGCAAGGCCTGCCAGTGGGCAGAGCGGGGCTGCGACAGGCAGCTGAATGCCGGTGACGTGCCGGGGCATGCTCTAGGCGATCCTGGTGGGGTTACGGATGTCTTTCTGGGCGACTAGCAGCTTCGCGTAAAGCAGTTGTGGGCGTGGGTCCGAAAGCACCTCTAACATTGCAAGTCCTAAACTGCACAGACGACATCTTTAGCGCGAGCAAGGCCTGCATGCTTGAGGATGCTTGGTCGCAGAGTTGTCGATGTCTCCAAGGCAGGGTGGAGGCCCGGAAAGATCCCGAAGTTCAAGAGAACCCCATCCTAAATTCCCTCTCCCCCCCCCGCCCCCCCGCACACACACACGGCCGGCGGCTCCGAAACTCCCAGATACAACCTGCCAACGCAAAACGGTATAGCATGGTTCTATGCATAGTGCAGTTTGGAACCGCAGGAGCGCCGAGTAGATCCTAAGCCCAAGGCGCCAGATCAGAATCCCGGAAGTCACGGCTGGGCCAGGTTGCGGCTTCCGGCCAGTCGACTGCCGTTTCCGCTCTGCCGGCTGTAAGGCCTGGGACATTGATAAATTGCCACAATATTTCGTTGAGAAAACCATCAGTAGTGTTGTGGGGCTTCCGTCTCAGGTGTGGGCATTGCCTACATAAGCAAGTATACGTACCTACATATGTACACAGTTGCCTAGCTGTCTGGTCAGAAATGCTTATGCCCGATTTAGATCTCAACGGCCAAACAGCAGCAGCCGAGAAGAGGAGAGAGTGTATTCATATTTAGTCACATGCCCCCTACTACATGTAGAAATGTAGGTTGAAAGAGGAGGAGGTCGAAGTAGTCAGAAGCGGTCAGAAGGGAATTCACAGTCATGAGTCATTGCAAGTGCAACATCACTCGACGCAGCAACAAGAGAAATTGCGGAATTGCAAGGGTTTCTGAAGTCAAAGAAGCTATTGCAGCTATTGGAGCGGGAACAGAGAACAGGAATCATATTTTGATAGTTGTTGTGGTATTCCGAACTCTAAGCACAGCACACACTGGAATCGTCGTTGTCGTGAATGTGGCAGTCCCCACCCCAGGAACAGAAATAGCGATGGTGGCAAAAGCGGGGGCGATAGTCGTAGCAGTCCCACACGTGGCAGAGCCACAAGCATCGCAAGAGTCGGTTGTACGAAGCGCAGCACAGTGAGCAATCGACTGCAATCGCAATCCTAGAACTCTTACTTTCCCGATTTGCCAGACCCAGCCCAATGCGGACCTTCTGAGCGCTCATCTGGCTGAATGCAGCTACCGGCCTGTGCCCTGCCCGAACGTGCAGTGGCCAGGCCGCAGTATTGCTGACACTGAGCTGCAAACACCGGGAGCTCCCGCTTAGCCTATCATCGTGTTTATACATGTGGTGTATGTGCATGTGTGTGGATGCATGAATGTATGTATGTACGAATGGATGAATGCATGCATGCATGAATGCATGCGTGCATATGCACGTCTGCATGTACGCATCTATGCATGGATGCATGCACGCACGCATGCATGCATGCATAAATGGATGTATGCATGCACCCATGTATGTATGTATGTATGTATGTATGTGAGTATGCGTGTAGGCACATAAGTACATACTTACATACCTGCATTATGTTGTGGCATGATATTCCATGCTGTGCTAATGGTATAGAATTGTCTGGTGTGGTGTGGTATGGTATGGTATGACATGGCATGGTATGGTATGGCATGGTATGTGACGGTATGGTATTACGATGTGTAGACATACAGATATGTTGTTTGTGTGCGAACATAGCATACCGTGTATACATGTCCACAGAGTGGGCCCAAAAGCTTCTCCTACATGTGCTGCATGGCTTTGATTTGCAAGATGTGCGCCCAGTGGTTTCACGGTTGTAAAAGTAGATGCCGTAGCAGTAGCACAGCATAAGCAGTAGAAGCAGAGGCAGGTAGCGGTGGCTGGAGGCTTAGGGAGTCGTGCTTTGGCAGTCAAAATCGTGCTGTGTGGGGCGATGCACTTTCGAGTTTGGCCACAAACCTACTAGTCACAAGGTTCGGGTGCGAAGAGTCTGTCCAAGCGCGGCACCTCAACAACCACCTCGAGGCCGGGCGTGGGGGCCTGAAGACGGAGATGTTTGCATCCTTATTGTTTTTTTTTGTTAGGGTTTTGTACCCTTGCGCCTTTGCCGGAGCACTTTGTTGTTGAGTGAGGCTGCGATGAATTAATTAGAAAATATTCGGGATTGGTCAAGATTCTTTACAATTGACTGGTTTGGGGTTGGAATTGGCTTGCAGTGTCAGGGTTGCCTGAGCCACTTTATGCAGTAATCTGCGCAATCCAATATTTGAGGTAATGCTAGCAATAGCAGAACCATAGGACTGGTGAGATGGAGACAAACCAAGACAGTAAATTTTTGAACAAGAGGAGCAGGCAGTCATAGCTATATGATGTATGATAACATCACTCAGAACAAACCCATGTCTGCTGAGATCTTCTGCACGCCCAAAGGCTCATCGTGAACCGTCTATCTCCTGAGGCCACCTTCAACCCCAAGCCTGGAAACTGCAGATGCCGACCCTCAACCCCAGATCTTACTAAATCCCAAGTCGAAAATTATCGAACCCCAAGTACAACGTTCGAAGAGCATTGAAGCATGTGACATGTGGCAATAACCGTAGGCAGCTGCTACAGCAGCTGAGTGCCGCAGCTTGCCGACAAGTGTGGAACCTGGCAGGCGTCCTAGAGCCAATGACAACACCCAAGTCATCCCAAGGACGAGCCCTCCATCCTAAATAAAAACATGCGTAATCCTACGCCCTGGACCAAAGAAACCGAACCCTACGCAAAACGCTACATCCCGGAGGAGTGCCGCTTTCGACCCATGGATTGTCCGCACCAGGCAAGAGGCTGCTCATATCGGCTTCTCGTCGAAGTTACAGTTGCCATTGATGAGTCGCTTTGGGTTGATTGTGTCAGAGGTGACCATGGAAAGCTGCACAAATCGATGTCGGTGAGGATTGCCACTCATCGCCTCATCGCATGTCATCGCTCTGCGGCGCGGGTGTGTTGGTGCGGCGTACACACATATATCCGACTGTCAGAACCCTCGAACGCGAGCCCGACTGTCCCAGTTCCCAGTCCGGATCTCCACAGAAAGCTTTGTGCGAACATTACCTATAGTCTAGGATTGCACACTTGTCTTTGGGAGGTTTTACTCTCAAACCGGACATCTGGGGCCAATACTTCCTTGTAGTGCTATTTTGGTTTCCATCTGCCAACGCACAACTTGGCACAGAAACTTCCTTGCCCGATCGGTCCCGAAGCCGACATGCTGTACGATAGGGGCCGTCACAATTAGAATGGGGTTTGAGGGTACCTGGTTATTCGTGTTTGGCAGCGATATAATAAGGAACCCCGCCAAAGGGATAACGGTAGTAATCAGTCAGGCTTGAATATTTTGTCTTGGCCCGTGTTTTGGGAATCGTTCTTATATCTTACAGTATTACAACCGAAAGCAAAAAGCACTTTATTCTAATATGGTAAAACAGTGTTACGCAATCTACTATAATCCAACCTAGTCTAATCTCATCTGAAACTGCACCCCGCACCCTTAGATGAGGCACCTCTCGGGCCAGATGAAGAGCCTTGCCTCGAATTAAAGGGCTCCTATCGGGTATATAAGGTAGTCTGGACTTTCATAGGATATTTTTAGGGTATTATAGGATTATAGATGGGGCGACTACAGGCTTTATATTTGGTTCTGTAAGTAAGGGTTTTTGAGCACAGCGGAGGGCTTGAACATGGCAGAGCGAGATATGAAGCTCGCGGGGCGTCGGCCAGGTCTCCACGATGTGAACGAAGAATAGGCATGAGCATGGCTGTATGATGACCATGGGAAAGGTGCCGGGTAGTAATCAGTCCAATTCAGTTGCCGAGGGCACACACGGATCAATGCTCCTTTCGACCGGCTACCCGGACGCATTCGTAAGGTGCGATTTGGACAGCATCTACAAATCCAGCGGTGGGGCGCAGTCTAAGTAGTAGAGTCCTGAAGCTCTTGGTTCTACTTCTGGTCCAGAGTTTGGAGTCCACTGGGTCAAGGTCCCTTTATATTCAGATTTTGCCTTCAGCGAATACATGGTGCGATTGTTGGTGCATCGAGTCATCGGGTCATTACTGCGTACTGTCACTACTGCTTCATTAGCAACCTTGTCTCCATTTGCCTTTGAAACTCAGATGCCTTGCTTCCATGCCTCACGCGGTTGCCGGGAGGCACGGTTGCCACCGGGGTCTGTGCACAAGCGCCCATGAGACACGTTAACCTGTGATTGGTGTATGAGAAGTGCAAGACTGGCTTGCTTGGTCTCGCTCTCTCATCGCTTTGCCGATTCGTGTTATTCGAGTCGTGTTTGCCTAACTAAGCCGGCAATCTGTGTGTTGAAAGAAGTATGCCTAGACATGTGGCAGGGAATACTTCTGGCATAGTGAGCCTGGGGCTTACTTCTTGCGTCAGTAGTAGCTTTGAAGTCCTGAGCCACCTTGAATCTAGTAAAAATGGAGGAACCTTGTGCGCGAGACCGTGTCCGTCACGGAAATCGATGCGGGTTTCGTCCGGTGCCATGCATCCACCAGGCGGGCGGGTACATGTAACGAGCCTGGGGAGAGGCGTTCTGTGTCTGAATGCCTACATGGTTAACCTTACCGGCCTTACCAGCAAATTCAGCATCTTCAGCAAGCCCACAATACAGCTCACAACCAACAAGCGTAGTTGCCAGAGTTGCCAGTATGTTATGGATGAGGGGCCAGCTCAGCTTTGGGCTTCCGGTTCGGGTTGCTTCTGGAAGGCTCTTCAGGAAGGGCTTGCTGATTTCAGCAGAAGGGGCTTAGGCGTTTGCAGTAGCCGTTTCCGTGGTTGACTACATATTGGTTTGCCTGCCCGAGGCGACGTACATGTTTCGTGTTGGGAAAGGCCTGTTGTGCCTTTACTATCCTTTACTGTACGACTTGTATGAGAAGCCATTTCCACAGGCAGGTCTTTGATGAACCGCGTGCACATTCACCGCGGCATGTGTGCTTCATTGGTCTGGCTTGTTACAGAAAACTCAGAAAACCCTACTGTCCTCGCACATAGTAGGTGGGAACAAAATCCCGTCCACGCACATAGATATCGGCACGGCGTGTGCTTTAGTCGCAACAGATGGTTTTTCATACGGTATCATACCGCCTTGTGTGAAATTGAATCTTTCAGCCTCGCAGTGTGCCGCATGTGAAGTGGTGAATGGGTCAGAGGGGCAAGTGAGAGGCTGACTCCTCGCAAGCACCGTGTGTTGTGCTCGAAGTATGCCAAGCTTTCGCTGCAGGACCGTGGTTGCATGGAGCATCGAAGCTGCCTGGCACACATTCCCAAAGTCGTCTTCGGTTCATGGCTCTTGGTGGTGCAGGACGCTTCACGGTGCCATGCTCACGTCAATGAAAGATGATGATTGATTGGCCTAGGACTCCCGAGGACGAGAACTTGCAGCTGAATAAATGCTATCGTGTGGTTGTTACAAACAGCAAGGGCGGTTGCTAAGTAGAAGTTGCGTGACTTCTAGGGCATGGTACAGCACAGGCACACGTAGGAAGGTGGATAGGTAGGCAGGCAGGCAAGCATGTAGTATGACTGTATGCATACCTATTGACATCTGTGTGGTTCGTTATGCAATTCCACTTGTTGCCAAAAGGTTGTCCACAGTTCATTCACTTCCGTATTTCAGTAGCTCGTTACGAGCTGGAAGCGATTCTGTTTGCCCCAAACCTCGCCTGACGCTGTTGTGCGTGAGTGCTACAAAACATCTGTTACATGACAGAAAAACAGGAGGCCATGGACCCTTCATGTCAATTTCTCCTAAGCATGTACATCAACAAGGATCACTGCCAGAACCGGGCGCTGATTCGGCAAGTGAGGGGGGAGTTGGCGGCGACACAAGGGACAGTCCAGTAGTATGCCCAAGGCCAGCGCGATCTACTCCAGCACTTGGCAGAGTGCCAGTACCGCCCAGTGCTTTGGTCGATTGATGGACTTAGATTTTTCGAACTTTTGATGGGCTGAAACATGTAATTTACTGCAGGCCCTTCTTTTCATCCTGCGGAGGATGTGTCGGCGTGTTTACAGACGCATACACAGGCAGACAGACAGACAGACA
>CAJNJA010090541.1:0-19835 GCA_905231915.1 Symbiodinium necroappetens
GACTTTCTCAAGCAGGCCACTCCGTTAACACGGGCCGATTCGGAAAGAAGCCTTAGTTGCAGCCTCAATGCTTTGCTACCTTGGTTTGGGGTGTTCTGCGGGCCTCACGGTGGGGGTCAGGGTGGATTCTGACTGTAGACAGGGCTCTTGTGCAGTGAGGTTTCGAGCGGATGCTAGGAACAACACCTTTACTCCAGATAAGCTCCACGCATCTACTTTGATTGGCACGATGTCACCTGCTCCTGCTGGGAGGGGGGGGGGGGTGCGAGCTCAAACCCCCTCATGTTTCAAACAAAAGATCATAGAACTGGCAAGACCCATATGTTAATAGGTAATGCCACCAAGCATTACAATGACGAGCCTATTGTTACGATTATAACTACACCCATCTTAAACCTAAAGCCCAAACACCCTAGACCCACAACCCTATATACTCTAGCTCTGCCTGCGGCCTCTGGCGGAGCTGCGCCCCCAGTGGACCTGGGAGAAAAGGAGCAAAATAGACAAAGCACCTGAACCTCTATAACCCCTAAAACCTGAACCTGAAACCCTAAACCCCTAAACCCTAAACCCTAGTTCTGTGAGGTGGCCCTTGCTATGGGGCAAGGTCCCCGAAGCTGCTTCGACGGGGAAGCCCTCTTCGTGCATTCCGGCCGCAGGGGAGTTTAAGGTTCGGGGCTTGGTCTTGGGTCCTCGGGTTTAGCCAAGTAGGTTACTGAAATATTAGGGTTTAGGGGTTTAGGGTTTAGGGAAGTATTAGGTTTGGGCCTTTGGGTTTAGCATTTAGGGTAGCAGCCAAGATTTACGGATTTCGGGTCTGACATGGAGTTGAGGGAGCCCTATCAGGCTTCTTGCTTTGTTGGCGGGTTTGGGAGCAGCCAAGAGAGGTTTGGGTGTAGGAAGGCTTCAGTTGCTTTAATTGAAACTGCTGTTTTTGTACCGGGAGCTGGCTTGCCTGTGTTCTTGATGAGCGCGGCTGGTGATGCGGCAATGATCCTATAGGATATGGGAAGCATGAACTTTTTGCTGCTCAGCACAAGCGCACAGTTTACGAAAGGTTATTGAACCTCTAGGTGGGAGCACATGAGCTGAGCCATCACATATGGCGTCGAGTATAAGTGCTAAGATGCAGGTCCGGGGTTATGCCGATGAGGGCTTGTGTAGTGGGACCACACTAGTGACACTTCAGGGCTTCACTTCAAACCCTAAGGCTAAACCCTGGAGACTTGAAGCATTTTTTGCAAGGAGACCTCGATGCCTAATCCCTGAAGCTGAAGGGTTTAGGGTTTAGGGTGTAACCAAAGAACAAAATAGAACTGTAAACCCTAATCACAACAGCACAAGAATGAAGTTGCTAAATCCTGGCAGACAACACCCGAGATTCAGGGTTGAGGACGTGTTTTTGGGTCAATACCTAGACACTTCAATGTAGTACCTTTGTTGGGGTTACCTTAGCTTCTTATTGTAGGATCCTAACCCTAAAGGTACTACATTTAAGGGTCTAGGCAGATTCCATGTCTACTCACGAACTGTTAGTTTCCCTGCATGGCAAAGGGGACCAGCAAGTAGGCACCCTAGACACCTAAAGCCCACAATCCGGGATGGTCCTCGCTTCAAAAGCCTTAAGTAGCACAGCACTCGGAGGCCTACACCCTGCACCCTAAACTTTCCAGGCCCTGAAGCCTAAGCCCCTACATAAACCCTAAACTTTAAACCCTAAACCCTAAGCCCTAAACCGAGAACCTATCCTTTTGCGGCTCCTTGTGGCTCGGGCGCCGTAGCCTCCGGAGATTGGCAGATCCTCTGTGCCAAGGACTTCAGCAGATGGGTAGTTCTCTAAATTAGGGTCCCTTTTGTTAGGGCTCCTTAAAGGGATCTATAAGGGCTTAGAGTTTAGGGATAAGGGTACTTCATGGGTAGCTATCTAAATTAGGGTACCTTTTGGGGGTCCTTTTTCGAAGGGTGCCGTACTATATTGGGCAGGGGACCCTAATTTAGAGAACGACCCACATGGTATAAACGCTGCTCCTAGGAGTTTTTAGGGTTTAGGCTGGTGGGGTTTGGGGGGGTTTTAAGGTTTAGGGTTCGAGGTTTAGGGTTTTAGGGTTCGGGTTCAAGGTTAGGGTCTATAAGGCTTAGCGTTTAAGGCTTAGGGCTTAGGGCTTTCTAGTGTGCGGGTGGGGTGTCTCCTGAGATTGAGAGGGCCAGGATCTTCGAGTGAGGGGCGTGAGGTTTGGGGCTTCGCCACAAGGAGCTCTATAAAGATATCCCTAATTCCCCAAACCCTGAACCCCTAAACCCCTAAACCCTAAACCTCTAGACTCTAAACCCTAAACCCTGAAGCCTAAACCCTAGAGGCTAGGTACATCATCCTAAACCCTGAACCCTAAACCCGATTTAGGCTAGGTACATCATGGTTCAGAACCCTAAACCCTAAACCCCTAAACCCTAAACTCTATGGTTCAGAACCCTCCCTAAACCCCTAAACCCTAAACCCTGTTATAGGCTCGGTACACCATGACTCAGAACCCTAAACCCTAAGCCCTAAACCCTGTTATGGGCTAGGTACACCATGGCTCAGAACCCTAAACCCTAAGCCCTAAGCCCTAAACCCAGGCATGTTGGTTTCGGTACACTCCCGGCTCCCGGGCTCTAAGTCTCCTCCCCCCCCCTCGCCCTCGAGTACACATGAGCTCAGCTTACAAACTGTGAAGCTCTATTGGGGTTTAGGGCTTAGAAGCTCAATTTGGGTTTAGGGTTTAGAAACTCAATTAGGGTTTAGGGTTTAGGGTACACCCTTAACACCCTGAATTGACAAAGCCTTATAGGCTCTAAGACGAAGACTTGTATTGCGGAATAGAGAGATGGTGGATGTAGGATGAGGGCTTAGGGTCTGGAGTTTCTTGCTTATGGTTTCAGGTTTAAGGTTGGGGCCATTCGCGCACTTCCAACAGAACCGGAATCTCAATGTGGGTAGTTCTCTAAATTAGGGTCCCTTTTTAGGTCCCAAATATGGTACGGCACACTTATACATAGGACACCCCCAAAGCGACCCCAATTTAGAGAACTACCCATGAAGTACCCTTATCCCTAAACCCTAAACCCTTATAGATCCCTTTAAGGAGCCCTAACAAAAGGGACCCTAATTTAGAGAACTACCCATGTTGGGTGAACGCAGTCGGAGAGTTTAACATGTTTTCGGTTTGCGGCTGAGACGCCATGGCTTGGGGCTCACATTGCCTGGAGTTGCTTTAATCGTCTTGCAGGGTCGGTTTAGGGTTTAGGGTTTAGGGGTTTAGGGTTTAGGGTTTAGGGTCCTTCTCCAGCCCAGTGCATGTTGTCTGATGGCACTAGAAGCAAAGCCAAGCTCTTACTACAGAGCGGGGATTAAGAGCGGCCAGATCCGTTTCTGGATGAGAGATCCCAATATAGAACTCAAAAGGGGGGTCTGTATCCGTATCACAAGAACCCTTAAACAAGCTTCCCCTTGTCGAAGACTCAGCCCCACATTTCGAACCTTGAAACGGCCATGCTCGACAGCTCCGTGTGACCTCTTGCCGTTGCATTTGATGCTCAACAGGTGAAGCGACCTGGACATCCGAAGGTTTTAAAGGTAGCTTCACCCTGTATCTGCTCTTTTTGCCCTTGTTGCCATGTTTGCAACTTGTTTCGCAGAAGAGCCGAGCACGAGTTTGGTGACCTATGCTCGCCAACTCCGGGCTAAAGCGGCAAGGATCACGATTAGCGACTTGCAGCTCTTTCCGATGTACGTCCGCAACCGTCCAAAAGCTTCTCCTCCTCCTCCTACTTCCCTGCTTCTTTTTCTACTACTACTACTACTACTACTACTACTACTACTACCACTACTACCACTACTACCACTACTACCACTACTACTACTGCTACTACGACGACTAAGTACTAAAACTACCACTAGAACTACTATCACTTACTTGTCCTAATCTTCTTTTCTTCCCTGCAGGTGGCCCCAGTAGAACCCTAAACCTAGACCCTAAAGTTGCAGGTGGTCCCAGTAGATGCCCTCCTGGGAATGACGAGCCTTCGGCCACATGAAGAGCTCCTAGCAGACAGAGTGCTCGTGGAGTTTGACCATCCCAAAGGAGACTAGGCTTCGGGTTTAGGAGTTTAGGCTTTAGGAGTTTACAAGCTTTAGGGTTTAGGTGTTTTGGGCTAGGGTTTAGGGTTTAGGGAACGCTTGGCGTTCTTGAAGATGTCATGTAGTTTTCAATAGGAGAGTATTCAAGGAGGAACAGAGTTACCTGTGTCAGTTTTCTCCAATATTTCAGCCCAGGACATGCTATGTTCGTGTCGCATCAGTGGGCTGCCATGGACCACCCCGATCCCAATTTTGATCAGTTCGAGGTCTTGCAGGGTGCACTCAGGAAAGCACTGTCGGGGGAGACAACCATCTGTGCGGATGTCAGCATCGAGTTGTACACAGGGCAGCAGACTCACCTACCAGCCGAGGAGTTACGGTCTAAGCCTCTCTTCATTTGGTACGACTACTTCGCCTGTCCGCAAGACTCCCTCCAAGATCGGGAGCTTGCCATCTCCAGCATTCCTGCCTACGTAGACAAGGCGATTTTCTTTGTGATCCTTTGCCCTCATGTCCATCACCGCGAGAACCAGGGTCTACTGTCCAAGCGATCTTGGGAATCTCGAGGTTGGTGCCGCCTTGAGCGTGCTACCCGAGAACTCAGTGCACAGGCGGTTTAGGGTTTTAGGGTTTGGGGGTTTAGGGTTTAGGGGTTTAGGGGTGTATTCGAGAACTCAGTGCACAGGCGGTTTAGGGTTTTAGGGTTTAGGGTTTAGAGTTTAGGGGTGTATTCGAGAACTCAGTGCACAGGCGAGCAAGGGCTTTTGCATCGAGATTCAGAGCTCTGTCCATCAGTTCTTGGCTCCTACCTGGGATTGGGTGCACAGTCCAGTCGGTGAAGGCGAGTTCACTTTCGATGAAGATCGACAAAGCCTTCTACCAATCATCGACACCATGTTACGAAAAAAGCTCCACTCTTACCTTCTGGAGGGTGATTTCCACCACTACCGCTTGTTGCTGAACCTGCAGAGCGTCCATCTCCGAGGCCTTCCGATCAGAATGACTCATGACTGCTTAAGAGTTCAGCTCTGCAAGGGTGTTTTGAGGGCTTCTAGTATGTAGGGTGACGGTACTTCCCTCGTCGTCTCGAGTTTTTGCCGGAATTTTTGTGACTTTTTCAAGCAACCATCCGCCAGCCTTGGATGAAACTACTCTTCTCGGCGATTTCCTGCTAGAGCCCGGCTTTTGGCGGGGCAGAGTCATGCCTCAGAGTCTGGGGCACTCCCTGATCTCCGCTTCGCCCATAGGCTCCATTTGTAGTTCCTTTTTGGGATTACCTTTATGGGATCCTAAATCATCAACCACAAAAAGGAACTACTATGGACTATGGAGCCTATAGGCAAGGATTGCATCATGTTCCATCTGAGCGAATGGGTATGTCTCACACCACTTAGCGTCAGGGTTTGCGCATGTTGGGGGTGCCCGTCATCACTCCTGCGAATTTCAGATTCTGATTCTCCCTATAAAGCCCGCGAAAAGGCGATTGTTTCGATCGAAACCACTAAACCCTAAACCCCAAACCCTAAACCCTAAACCCCCAAACCCCCAAACCCCAAACAGTAAAACCCTGGAAGGCGTCTCCGCGCCCCAAACCTGTCAACCCCATGGGGCGGGAATGATTCTGCCATGGGCTCTGCCATGTCTCAAAGTGGTGGCTTATAAATTATAAATGTCAGTATATTCAGTGCCACGGAAATGATTAAAGTGTATGTTTTGAGCACATTCTGAGTTCGAAACGTGACAAATATGTAAGTGCCCTGTTGGAGCCATGTTTTCCAGGGGCAGAGTCGTCCATCAGAGTCTGGCACAGCCGTCATCTCCTTTAGAAGATTGAGCAAATGGGTCTGTCACCCTCCATGTAGTGGTTTAGGGTTTAGGGTTTGTGCATGCCCATCATTCATTCACTCTGGGAATTAAACAGTCTGATTTTATCTTTCGACAAAACACAAGGAACAAATGTTTCGATCGAAGCACATACCCCGGGAAGGGGCTAAAGGGTCCGTTCCCAACCCTTTCAACCCCATTTTCCGCTGAACTTATATGTTTCTGTGTGTCAGAACTTGGTTGCTTACCTGTCAATATATCGGTGTGGGGATATCGTATTCTATGTTTCTTTCAGCACAATTGATGAATTCGACGAAATCGAATCCGTGAGTTCTTCCAAGCGCCAGCATCCAGCAATGACGTACATAAGCAACAAAATCATGCATATGCGTGCATGCGATGATACCGGCCGCCTTTTTCGGGATCTAACTTTTTTGTACAGTACGCATGTACGATGTACTGTGAACATGACTCTGTCCTGACTAGAAGAGTGGGGGCAGCCAAGGATTGAGGACTTGGTGCCGGGCTTTGCCACGGAGCTCCTTGATCCTGCTGCTTCTGCCTTGGAGAGTCTCAGCCTTTGAGTTTAGGGCTTGATAAGGTTCAGGTTTTAGGGTTTATACGGGCTTCATAGGGTTGCTAGGGCTGAGGATTCAGGGTTTAGGGACTACATGCCCTTGCCCCGAATTATAGAACAGTAATACAGCCCTACATAAACCCTAGATCGCAAACACTGTTACCGCTAGTGGTAAGAATAATCTTGCTAATGCCATTAGTATTGCATACTATTACTTTGACTATGACAATGCCTCTCACATCCAGAATCCGATAGCCTCAAACTGTCTGAAACCCTACACCTCGTCATCACAAAAGCCCCCAGAATCCTACAGCCCCGGGCCAGAGTGTGTAACATGCGACAACAACCGATCACGTTTAGGGTTGAGGGGTTAGGGTCTGAGGGTTTTCGGGTTTAGGGCTTGTCAACACTCGCTCTGACATGGCAGTAGCAACCAAGATGTAAATAGCAACAACAACAGCACGATCACACCCGAGGCCTCGACGCGGGGGGGGGGGGGGGGGGGGCGGTGTATGACGATGGGCTGTGGCTTTGGGATATCATGTTTTTGCTTTTGGCTGCTTCAAGGTTCCAGGCGCTTGGGAGGGTGACGAGGGCAGAGGTTAGCTTTGGATTTCCTGGGATCCGGGCGAAGCTAAGGAAACCCTAAACCCTGAAGCCTAAACCCAGGAAGTTCATGTACCAGAACGGCTTGAGCCACATCCATGAGCGGAACGAGGGTGGTTGGTCCCCAATTTGCTATGCCGCCATCTCGGGCAACTTGGGGGCTGATTTGGTTTAGGGTTTAGGGTGATTTGATTGACCATACCTCAACTCATCTTGGCGCCTCTTCTTAGTAGCTGAATTACTACACCTTAATCTTGGGGATAATATGATCCCTTCTGGAACTGAAAGTGTAGACTTTCTTGTGCTTCTGAACTCGGCAACTAAGGCTTGGGTAGTTACTATAGCCTGTTTGCTTGATTGCGTGATCTTGCAAGTTGTAGAAGGTTGTCCTCACAACTAGGCGACGGGTCGTTCGCTTTTGTTTAGGCGCTCACCTGTGGACGCCACTCCGTCCTCGCAAACAGGCGACGGGTCGTTTTGCTCGGCGCTACTGCTACTGCTACGGCTGCTGCTGCTCCTGCTACTGCTGCTGCTCCTGCTACTGCTACTGCTACTACTGCTACTAACTACTACTACAGCTGCTATACCACCAACACCATTGCAGCAAGGCCGCCTGTCCTGAGGTAACCCGATGCTTCTTGCCAGCCTACTCGACCAGAAAGCAGATGTCAATGATAACATCACGAAGCTTGGCCGGAGATTTTAGGGTTCAGGGTTTAGGGTTTAGGGTTTAGGGCGAGCAGTGTTTCGGAGATACGGTTCTCGACTGCGGGCTTGGAGTTCTTGGGCTTACTGATGTAAACCTCTGCGAGGTCCTATGGAGTTCCTTTTTTCTGGTGACTGCCAGTCCGGCGTTGGGTCGGGGGGTTTTGGGGATTTAGGTGGGAGCGGTGATTAAAAAAAACAAAACAAAAAACCCAACAACAATTCTCCACCTATTTCCCTAAACCCCAAACCCTAAAACACCTGAAACCCTATTTAGGTGAGACTTCGGGGTTTGGAGCTTCAGAGATTCGGAGGTTTAGGGAAGCCCTTGACCCCCGAGCCCCTAAAGAATTGACCTAAAAACCCTTAAGCTTCCACCGCTTAAAGGCCCCGAAGCCCTTGGCTCTCAGCTCCATCTGGTGATCCCAAAGCCCTACCGTGTTATGGGTTCTAACCTCTATACCTACTATTTTGTGGGGTTTCGGGGGTCACAGGTAAGCCCTAATTAAACCCTTAAACTCAAAGCACTTTAGGGCTCGAAAGTCCGAACTCCTGGATCCGTTCCTCAGGCAGGTCGAAGATCTTTTCCACTTCAATGCCGGCACCCGCATTGTCCACATGTGCGCACACCTCCGGCATAATGACGCTCGGCTTGCGATTCGAAGGCTGACGGTTCAGACTTTAATCTGTGCTGAAGCTATGAGGCGATTTTTGATGCTTATGACTGCCGCATACATCTGCAAATACCTCAAAAATGGCTCGATTCGGAATAGCCCTGTTTCGTGCCTCGCTTGGGTTTATGCACCTGTGCACCGGCAAGATACAGGCGTTTCAGAAATAAAGAGTCCTAAATTCGCCTAAATAGGAGGATCCTGAACAAAACAACCCCTGGTCGGAGTAACACGTCGTCGTATCCTCTCGTAGTCCTTATAGAGTCAAATAACCATGTCCTGCAAAGCCCTATACTCGTCATTAAGTCGGTTTAGAGTTTAGGAGTTTCGGGCCGAGTTTTCTGAAGCTTGCAGATACGAGCTGGGGGATGTTCACGCGTATAGAAACAAAGCACATCTCCTCTCTGGTTGGGGGATTTGCAGTTAAGGGTCTAGGGTTTAGGGTTTAGGGTTTAGGGGGGACTGCCAACAAGATCCCCTTTCGTCCCCACATACCATAAGCCCTATAAACCCTAAGCCCAAAGCCCTATTCCAACTGTTACCGCTCCTATGTCCGACATTAGGGCCTCGCCTTTTTTTCTTCGTTTGCTTTGGCGAGGTTTTCGTTGTCAAGGTTCTAGGATTTATCCATCGGCTGCGAAGTCCTGTGGATGCAAGCCATAGCACCCATATATACGTATATGTAGATGTATAATGATATATGAGGATATATGTATACATACGTTTATGCATGTTGTTTCCGGTCCCCTAAACCGCCAAGCCTACCGTAAACCCTGAACCCATCAAGCCTAAAGCGAGGATGCTCTACGTTTGCTGATTGGTGCGCGGGCTGATTTGCAAACAAAAGATGGTTGGGAGGCCTCTGCCATTCACTGGGCAGCCTTGGCAGGCTCTGTGGGAGCGCCGGGTTAACATAGGCTAATAGGGGCCTAAATCATGACCAATGCTATTTTTTGGGGGGTTCCTTATCATAATTATAGTATAATGCACCCCAAAACCCTTATTCTAATTATTACGGCTCCTACATTTTCTGTTTTGGGTTGGGGGTAAACGTTACACTCGAAAACGGAGATTGCACAGGGCCAGAGCACGACACAGCACGCGGGACCCTCCAACCCATGCTGCCGAGTCACGAACCAGTTCAGGCTTACCGCCTACCAAATCCTGCATTACTTGAAGGACCCTAAACCATGGGAATTATGGTATATTCCTTATTATGGGTAATGCAGGATTTATATCATCAACCGTATGGTCACCTCTGGTCAGCATCTCGAGGTCTTCACGAAAACTACAGCCAACTTTTCAGGAGTGGAACGCAGCCCACTTTCGAAATCTCACGGGACCTGCACATTTGATCCAATGGAAAGAGATCCTTGATAAATCGTGCGTGGCCCCAAAATTGAACACTTTGCGTTGAATGTACCGATATGAGGAATTACGTCCAGCTGTTCCTTTTCGAATGAGTGCCTCTATTGAATTTTACCAAAGATGTCACACCAAGAGCCAGGCAACCGACACGGAATCGTTTGCAGGAGCGGCTACGGTCCAGGGAGTCTAGATTCAGAGGTTTATAGGTTTGGCTCTACCAGGCTCGATTACCTCAGGATAAGCAAGAAGGATCCACGTGGTACAAGCGATTGCTATCAACACCGAATGACATTTTTTCGCTGATATCCTGGCCCATGCCAGACATGCCCAACCACGTTGATCAGGGGATCCCTTACACGCAGTCCTCCTTAATCCATAAGCCCCTAAAGCCCTAAATCTTAAGCCCTAAACCCCCAAACCCTCAACCCCTAAAGCCCTAAACTCTTCAAAACCTAAACCCTCGCTTTCCCTGGGAGGCAACGCCGAAGGAATCCAAATTCTGCGATCGGCGGGATGCAGTCCAACAGATGCGAACTTGCTTCTTCGATGCAGTCTAGGCCTGAAGTTTTATAGGTTATAGGTTATGGGCTTGAAGGTTTAGTATTTAGGGGGTTTAAGGTTTAGGGTTTATGGGTTATGGGGTTTAAGGTTTAGGATTTTGGCGTTACGGGGAGGGTTTAGGCGTTGCAATTTAAGGTTTAGGGTGCCTGAAGTCGGACCATTGGGGGTGCAGGGACGCATGTGTTCTTTCATCTTCGGCTTGGATCTGTTGGGCTAATGTAGGGGCCTAAGTAATTACCTGTACTATTTTGGAGGTTCATTATGGTTTGACTAGAATATAATGGGCCCAGAGACCCTACTCTAATTATTAGGCCCGCTATATAATGTTCGAAGCTCTCGGCTTCTTGGCTCTTGCAGTAAAGTTCGTACAGGCTTCAGCGGGGTAATCGTTTCTCCCGAAGATTCAACGGGGTGCACGATGTGGTTTAAGGGTGGATTGTCCGGAAAGTGATATGATATTCTTGTTAGGGAGTTGTTTAATGAAAGGGCGAAGGATTATTTCAGACGGCCGCTCCAGTACCGCTGAGTCAATATAAGGCTTGGTTACCTACCATTCACCTTGGCAGCAATGTCCCCATCGAACACCGTCGCCACCATGCAGGACATGGTACGGGTTCTGGGCTGGGGTTTGGTTAAGAGCACTCCAGGCAGATCCAGGCAGAAGGACCCTTGAGGAAATGCTTTTGGTGGGCAGGATACCCCACCAAGGACTAAGTAAGATCTGTTGCCGGGGATTTCTGGGATTTGGGGGGACCCTAACAGCCAAAACCCTCGTCTAGACCCCTTAGAAGAATCCTTCAAAGGAACATGTCTCGGAAGCTTTTAAGCAAGCGTCAAAAGCGGCCCTGCCGTCCCTGGAAGGAGTTGTTACAAGACACCCCCTCCTCGGAGATAGACCTTACAATCTTCTGTGCGATGCTCCATGCAAATTTATCCGCCGAAGTAGTGTCGCTGTTGATCGACGCCGGGGCCGATGTGAACCACCGGCTGAGCGTACCCTTCTTCAGTGCACTGGGTGTGCTTTTTGCAGGGTACAGCCTCAAGCATCGGTGGAAGTCATCCACCCTGAGCACCTATGCTTACCACCATGAGAAGGCCACTCCTCTCATGTGCAGCATCATTACCAGCTCCTTTGAGGCCAGGATGCCCCAGTGGGCCCCCAAAACGCATCATCATCATCAATCCTGAATTACATGCTGCTTGCGACTTCAAGCCCACAAAACCGATGTTCCTGGCAGGGAAGCATCCCGCCGTAGACCCAGAATGATTGTAAACCCCAGAAGCTCAACGCCAAGCAGGCCACTGCAGTCTTGATTGCGGCCGGTGCGCGGACCGACCTCCAAAATGCCCGAGGCTTCACCGCCACGGCGCTCGCCGAGGAGGTGGGAGCTCCGGCCTACATCATCGAAGCTTTGAAGGAGGCCGGTGCTCCAAAATCTCGGCTCTCACGCGGTAAGTAGTGGGCTTCCCAAGCATCTACAAACCTGTGGGGCCATCTGCAGACACAGTACATCATGTTGGACATGTCTAGTGCAGGAGACCGGGCCCGCAAGGGCCAAGCTCGTGACAGACTTTGCAGAAATGGTGCCTTACCTTGGCTACGTTGCAGAAACCGTCTAAGTCTTCTGCGTCCGAGGAAAGTGACCGCAGTCCATGTGACATGCTTGCAAAGTCCTGATGTTCATTTTTGTGGTATCGTGGAATCGCAGGATTGCACAAATCCTGCTCTCCTCGTCGTTTTCGTCGTATTACAAGTACGTACTGCGCCGCCTGCACTGAAGCTTTGAGATACACCTCACATAGGCATGCAGGCACAGAGCCATACATATGTACAGCTAAAGCTCTGCATGCGTACATGTGCATTCTAATAGACATACACATGCACAAGCACACATCTCTACACACATGCGCGCAATGAACACAAACAGACCGACACACACGCGCAGGCACACACACACACGCACACACACACACACACGCACTTGCGTACCAAGCTACCGACCTACCTGCCTGCCTACCTACCTACCCACCTACGTCCTACCTCCGTACATACATGCGTGATTACATACAAACAAGCAAACATACATACGCACACACACACAGAGACAGATAGGAAGACACACAGAGACAGAGACAGAAATACGCTTAGGCAACGTGTAACTTTGAAATCTAAGCCAGGCGACGCAGCATTTCACATTTCCTTGGTTGCTTGCGGTGCAGGATTGCAGTCTACATTCGGCTTCCAACTTCCAACATATGTTATATATAGATATAATATATATAATAATAATAATATACACATGTACTTATATGTATAGGTCTACATATATACGACTTAGACTCATCAATAATAATGGCCCGGTTTCTGTCACTTGTACTATGCAGGACCCCGAAACCGTAATCGAACCTTTGTATTACCTCCAGAGCCTTAAGAGAAGGGTATCATGGGTTACCGGTTACAGATTCTGAGACTGCTGCACCGACTTCACGGCCACAATTGTGGCCCGTTGTGGCCATTATAACGGGCCTATAAGCCCTAAATCTTAAACCCCACCAAAGCCCCCGAACCTAACGATTTTTTGCGTGCACGCTGCAAATTGCAGATGCAAGTTTTTGTTGTCTACCTAGCTGCAGGCTGCTCTGGCAAAAGTGCTGCTGACCTGGTAGTAAAGGAGGCTCAAATACATACGATCGCCGCAATATACTTGTACAGCAGTAGAAAAAGATGTAATGATGATAATGATAATAAAAAAGAATGAAAAAAAAACAACAACAGCCATCAAGAACCAATCAAAGAGTAGAAATCAGAAAAACAAGATTACCCCCTCGGAGTTCGGAACATACATGTAGTATAACAAGATGTGCCTACAACCCCAATCTAGTGGTTTGGACAAAGCACCCGGCTCTGGAACCCTATGGCAGTGTAAGGGTGTTGTTGCAAGGTTTCGTTTTGCAGTTGATACGCTTTTCAAGGGTTGAAAGCTAGAGGTACGTTATCTGAGGTCCTGATATTCTATAGGTTTTCTTGGGTGCTATTCAGGGGTTCTCCTTTGGGGGTTGAGGATTTGGTGTGTCTGTGTCCTGGTTTAAGAGCCTGGGCTTTCCTGTCTTGGTGAGGGTTCAGGAGGACCGGTGGCGGGTTTAGGGTTTAGGGTTTAGGGTTCTAGGGTTTAGGGTTTAGGGTTCTAGGGTTTGGGGTTTAGGGTTCTAGGGTTCTAGGGTTCTAGGGTTTAGGGTTTAGGGTTCTAGGGTTCTAGGGTTTAGGGTTTAGGGTTTAGGGTTTAGCTGAATGCTACAAAACTACACGGGAAACAAAAGGCGATTTCGAGGACTTGCTTTGGCTGGGCATTGTTCATTAGCTGGAACCTCTCTTGAGGACTTGTGTACGACGACAAAGTCTCTGTCGAGCAGGCCACGTACATTGCGATTTGGAGATCTTAAGTGGCTCCGCAGTCTGAGACAGCAATTTCCGGGTCGGAATTTGCCCTTGTCACCTCTACTCCCAGTTGTGATTATTGTACAAGATTCCCCTCAGACCCTGTTCTAACCCCTTGCTGTAACTACTCAGGCCCCTATATTATGAGACTACTGTGCTGATAGCTGATACAAGTGCTGCACCGCCTCAGCTGAACATGCCAGCATGGTCGTTGAGAATTTATAAGCAGTGACTCCAACTCTCGATGACCAGGCCTGTGTGGAGGCTGTTCGACAGCGGCCTGGTCATCGAGTAGTTCCGAAGTCTCCCTTGGAGAGAGACCGTCATCTAGGAGAGCTGGAGGTAAGTAAGCAAGGTTGAGCATTCACAGCCCGAGCATGTTGCGAGAAGCAGGATGAGCAGCAAACCGCATGTAGTGGTATATAGTAAGACATTTGCCATGGGACCGACGACTCGTCCGCTTGAAAAACACTTGCCAGCTGTGGTGAGTTGTGCCTTCTCTACAGGAAAAGCAGCAGCGTTGTAGGCTTGTCTGAAGTAGGTTCAGGATATGGTGTAGTGCCTTTGAGCTCCAGAAGATGCCGTTACCACCATAGCTTGCAAACACTGCGGGGTTCAGAGCAGCTTCCAATGCGACATCGCATCCATTTAGGGTTTAGGGGCTTAGGGTTTAGGGTTTAGGGTTTAGGTTTAGGATTTCTCAAGAGTGGTTAGCCTGCCCTGTTGATGTTGCGACTCCCAAGACGACTTGTTGTTCGCAGCAAGCGCTATCACGGTCAGTACGACCTTGACAAGTACCTTGCCCCTATGACATGCTGCACCTAAACCCTAAACCCTACCGCCTAAGCCTGAAGAGCTCTGCTGATAATCCTGAAACCGGGACTCTCTAAACCCCTAAAACCCTAAAGCCTAAAACCCTAAAACCCCAAAACCCCAAGCCCTAAAGCCTTAACCCCCCAATCCTGGAAGCCTCATTCCCAAGTCGACACCCTTCGACCACCAAGTGCACGGCCTAGGGCCCCTAAAGGGTTTAGGGTTTATAAGGGGTTTAGGGGTTTAGGGGTTTAGGGTTTGGGTGTAGGGGCCTTTCGGGTTTAGAAACCCACCGAGCCCCAATTGTCGATGGTCCCCGTCGAATTTCGGTTCTGTTACTTACCGATAGTCTCCATTGTAGTTCCTGTTTAGGGCTACCTTTCAGGATCCTTAGTATGAAATTGGTTAAGCCAAAAAAGGGAACTACAATGGAGACTATAGGCAGCTCTCCCATACCCAACCTTTAATTTTTTGGGGCTCTTATGGTTTAGTAGTAATCTGAAAGTTCAGTTAACCTTTTCATTTCTGGCTTATTGCGGAAGTAAGGATATAGTGCAACTCCAAAGGGGCAATATGAATGCCATATAGAACTGTTGTTTCATTGTTGCTTTACACGCCGCTCAGTCTTATAGTATTAACTTTAAACCCTAACCCCTAAACCCTAACCCCTAAACCCTAAGCCCTAACCCGTAAACCCTAACCCCTAACCCCGCAAACCCTAAACCCTAAACCCTAAGCCCGAAACCCTAAGCCCTAAACCCTAAACCCCTAAACCCTAAACCCCTAAACCCCTAAACCTAAACCCTAAACCCTAGTAAGGCTCGGCCCATCCGCAGCTGGCAAGTCGACGGCGCTGGCTGAAGAACGGCTGCAGGCAAAACCTTCTCAGTCGGTTGGGGGGCAGGTACAGGGCCGAAATCTTATCGAAGTTTAGGGTTTAGGGTTTCGGGGTCGGTTCCAGGTTCCGGGCTGAATCTTATAGAAGCCCCCAAACCCTAAACCCCAAAACCCTAAACCCCGAAATACGCCTTAGCCCCTAACCCCTAAACCCCTAAACCCTCTAAGCCCTCAACCAGATCCCCAAAAGGTTCCTCCGGGGGCTATGACTTTGGACGGCTCCATCATCCGAGAGACGAGCGCAGTCTGGAAGAAGGCCTGGACCAGAGTCCGCGAAGTCGCGGAGGGTTTAGGGGGTTTAGGGGTTTAGGGTGGTGGGATTTCGGGATTTAGGGGTTTAGGGCTTAGCGGCTGTTGGGGGGTTTTATCAGGCTTGGGGGTTTGGGGATTTTGTGTTTAGAGTTTAGGGAGTTTGGGATTTAGGGTTTGGGGGTTAGGGACTTGCGAATTTAGGGTTTAGGGCTTAAGTTAGGGCAACTCGTGCCGTTTGGAGTTTGAGGGTCTTCTGGAGATTCGAGCAAAACGGCGCTCAGGGTTGCTTGCCGGCACAAGCAACGGCCATAAACCCTAACCCTAAACTCCAAACCCTAAAGCCTGAACCCTAAACCCTACTTCGTTTTTCAATATTTCTATGGGTTTAGTGGAAGCATCGCATTTTATAGAAGTCGAAATAATTGCCTCTATGATTCTGATTCCTTAGGGCTCCTTATTTTTATTATTATTATCACACGATAAAGGAGCCCAAAACCCTATTGGAATTGTTAAGGTTCCTATATTAGGCAAGGCTCGGGGAAAGGGTTCGCGGTTCGACTTAATCTGGGTTCACTAATCCATCGCAGTCTGTGGGCTGCTGTGAATGCTGTTACCTTTCGGGGCCTCCATAGTATAGGACTATTTTTGGGGTGTCTTGAATATAGTTATAGTAGAATAGACCCCAAGGCCCTATTCTAATTAATAAGGTCCCTACATTATCTTTGTTTGCAGATCTCTGTGATGAGAGAGGTTTTGGAGGGACCCCTAAAGCTTGATTGGGTGGCTGGGGCGGGACTACATGCGGATGCAAGCACGCGATAAGTCGGCGCACCCCCCATTCCTGAAGAAGCACCCTGACCGCACGACCCTGTATACAAACCCCCACCTTTCCAGGCCCTGCACCTTCAGACCACAACCTTATCCCTTAGCCGAAAGCCCTAGCTAAACCTTAAACTCCCTAAACCCTAAACCTTTGGCCTTAAATCTCAGATCTTAAGCCTTCCAAAAACCCAAGCCCATACCTTGAGCCCTAAGGCTTTATGCCTTGAGGTTTTGGGGCTTAGGGCGCTTAGGGCTCCGGATATGGGGGTTTGGGTTTTTGGAAGGCTCAAGGTTTGAGATTTAAGGCGTAAGATATGGAATTTTGGGACCACCATGACATAGTAGCTATAGGATTAGGGGGAACTTTGGGGGTATAGACCCTCTCAACAAGGTCCCTTTTAATAAGAAGGCCCAATAGTGGGGTTAAACCCTAAGCCCGAAGCCCCAAGCCCTAAACCCTAATCCCTAAGAGCCCTAAACCCTAAATCCTAAACCCTAAGCCCGAAGCCCTAACCTCCCTAAACCCTAAATCCTAAATCCTAAGCCCCAAGCCCCAAGCCCTAAACCCTAAGCCCTAAACCCTAAGCCCAAACCCAAAAACCCTAAACCCCCTAAACCTTAAAGCCTAAACCCTAAACCCGAAGCCCTAAACTGCCATATCAGCCCCGTAGCTGAAGGTTCGGCAGCTGGCCCTGGCCCAGGGCTTCGCCGGGCCGGGGGCTGAGGAGATTCGGGGCTGTTTTTTTTTGTTGCGGGGGTGCAAGGCTTAGGGTTTAGGGCTTTAGGGCTCAGAGGTTTTGGGGTTTGGGGTATGGGGTTCAGGGTTTTGGCGGGTTCAGGGTTTAGGGTTTGGGGTTTAGGGCTTTGAGGTTTAGGGCCTGGGGTCTGGGTTTGCGGCGGTCGTCTGAAATGTGCAACTGCGATCGGCTGAAGCTACTCCAGAACCTCTTCCAGGAGTGGCACCAGGCCGGAGGCGATTGGGCCCAGGCAACGCTCATGCAGACCGCGATGAAAAAACCAGGGACGAAGCGATCGGTAAGCAGAAGATGTTGTCTTACAAAACCTTGAAAGAGAAGTACGGCAAACAAACCGCCGACAAGATCAAGGACCGGAAAAAGGGGAGGAAAAGACCCGCGATGCCAGCAAAGATCCTCGACCTTGGTGGTTCCAGCATTCGGAGTGTCCGGATGACCCAGCCACTCGATGATCAGGTAATTGCATTTTGCAGTATTCAAACAACTCGATCTCTCCACGAAGAACCGTAAAAAGGATGTTGCGACTAGAGTTGCTGAAGCTATAGCTAGCTTTTTCCCTAAAACCTTCAACCCTAAAAACCCCAAACAACCCGTATAATTCCCCCCACAAAAAAACTGATGAACGAGCCAAAACATGAAACCCTAAACAACCCTACAATTTCGACTCCTTAAACATATTTAAACCATGTATAATAAAGCCCCAAACCCTCAAACCCCAAAACAATCCTTTAACTCGCTATATATTCCTCAAATCCAAAACACTATCGTTACATCAACCTTATTATAATAAGCCCTGCACTCTTCTGGATCTAGAAGCCTTTCGGGTTTTCTTTCGGCTGTTACGCTTACATCATCGTACTACTCTGCAAATTCGGTGCGCCGGGCTTTTCGAGAACCCACCAGTCGGGTGCCGGTTTGCCCCCCCCCCTTTTTTGCGGGCTACGAGGGGTTTCCGTGAGGACCTCGGCTTCAATAGGTTTTAGGGCACTGTAGGGCTGAGGGAAATTTAGGGTTTTAGGGCTTTTAGGGTTTAGGGTTTTGGGTTCCCTAAGCCCTAAACCCTAAGGTAGGCCGCAGCAGGTGTACCACATTGTTGCACAGGCCGAGACCTCTAAGCCTGGAAGTGTCTCCAGCGGCGCACGTGCTGAAGCCAGTTTCGTCGAGTAGGTTGGGAAGGCCTTGAGACTCTGAGACTCTGAGGGCTTAGGGTTTAGGGCACACCAAACCCTCAAAACCAGCCCTAAGCCCGACAACCCCTGAGCCCGACCAAACCTCAAGGCCCGACTCAAAGGCCCCCAAAGTCCGAAATTCCCTGTCTGAATCCCCCCCCCCTCTCTTGGGTTCGAGGAGCCCGAAAGATTCTCGTGCAAGGGCGGCTTTCAATATGGGGGGGGTGGGGGGGATTTACCTGCTAGGGGTTTTGGACTGGGACTTCGAACCGAGTTTAGAAGGGTCTTCTGGGGGCCTTTTTGGGGATTGCTGGGTTTTGTTTTTGACAAGGGTCCCGGTGTTGCTTTGAATCGAAGGGGTTTCGAGATTCTCATGGTTGAGATCTGAGAAGGGTTTGGCCTTTGTGCTCCAAAGTCACACGAAGCGTCCTAAACCCTAGAACCCTAGAAGCCGTAAATCTCTACCGAACCATGAGCACATTTAGCTTAAGCAGCGAGGTTCTCCGACTACTTCGATGCCTTCTTCAAGCCTGCCATGGACAAGGCTTAAAGTTTCGGGTTTAGGGGTTTAAGGTTTAGGGGCTTAGAGCGCCGAAACTTGGTTGGGGTCCAAGGTTACAGTGTATAGTATAGGATTGAGGCTTTAGGTTTTGAGGTTCATAGCGGGTATATGGGCTTGAGGGTTTAGGTTTTGAGGTTCATAGCTTAGGGGTCCAGGGCTAAGCGCGGTTTTGATGTTGATGGGCTTTGGATTTATGGTTGAGGCACTGCTTCGGGCTTCACGTGTCTGCAGCTAGAAGTAGACTCGAGCGGATGAGGGGCACAGTAGCCTGCGATGCAAACCCACAAGGAGCGAGAGCGAACATCAAAGCAAAGAGCTGCGGCTAAAACGTGTCAGGCACCGTTCTCGCTATTTTAGCTGTTGCAATTATGAACATTTGCTGGCATGGATTATGAAGGCTCCGATGCCACCAGTATGGGTGCTGTGACGACGACGAGACGGTGCCGAGATGACGACGACGATGACGACGACATCGACATCGACCTCGACTTCTACTTATTCTTCTTCTTCTATTTCTTTTACTACTAACTAACTAACTACCGAACTAAGTAGTTAGCTAGGGGGGCTTATCACTACTGCTACTGCTACTGCTGCTGCTGCTGCTGCTACTGCTACTACGACGACGACGACGACTACGATTGCGATGACGGAGGCGACGACGACGACAACTACCAACTACCTTGCACTACGGATGCTAGTG
>CAJNJA010090552.1:0-19830 GCA_905231915.1 Symbiodinium necroappetens
AGTGAAAGGAAACTATAGGTGGGGAGTTTACGGTATATAGGGCTTCTATATGGCTTCCATAAGGTATATAGACCTTCTATAAGGCTCCTATAAGGGAAACTACCCAACTGAAAAATGCCCTAGACTAATTCCTAGGTCCCAAACCCAACATGTGTCCTGAACCTCGGAACCCATCCCCCCTAGACAAAAAGGCAGACGCGAACACACCGCACATTCTTGGGCTGACAGAACTCCTGAGCTTGGTTAAAGCATGGGTTTACTTAGGAATGGCTTGGGCCGACGAACAAGCTTGAATGCTGAATCCTCCCCAGACGACAAACCTGACCTTCATTTTTTGCATGCCCGATTCGTCACTGCAAACCGGAACCCTAAACCCTGTAAGCCCTAAACCCCATACAAACTCTAAACCCGACGCTTGTACTAAGGCCCCGGCGGATGAAGCGTGTCGATACCCTCTTCTCCCACCCTGGAACCGGGGGGGGGGGGGTACTGTGAGTGGGCTGAGCGCTGCGGTTCGGTGAGGTCTGAGTACAAAACAAAAGAGATCGGGAAAAATGCCTGATTTTTTGCCTTTATCTTGAACCTCCGAAACCAAAAGGACTTAACAAAGCTAGTAGACCCCATGCCGATAAACCGGAAACACAAAAAATATAGGAGGTCCTAAACCAAAAGGACTTAACAGAGCTACTAGACCCCACTCCGATAAGCCGGAAGCACAAAGAAAAGCTATAGGAGGCACGACACTCAAGTTGAGAAGGACCGACTCCAGGAGATCTTCCTAAACCTAGATCCCGTATTGAGGTGACGGCTCTGGCTCGTAGAAGTTTGGAGTTATAAGGGTTTAGGGTTTAGGGCCTTTTAGGTGTAGTATGGAGACTTGGCTTCTTTGTGAGCTCTTTCGGGGTTACGGTAAGGGTTTGAATGCAGGCGCATGGATTCTTAGACTATGGTGTGAGAGTATGCTATGCTATGACCATATTAATATTATGGATTTTGCAGGGGAAGAATACTAGTCATAAATCAAACGTCTATGTTGGGGTTTCTGTGTCCCTCGAAGCGACGCAGCAATGGCGGTTTAGGCTGAAACATTCCACAATGGAACTCATGTCCTTTCATACCTGCTTTCGTTGTTTAAATACTTAACGTCCTCACTATGAAACTGCATAGCAGCTAACAAACAATGCGTTGGCGAGTATAGGTAGAAGCCCAGTTGCCAACACGATGGGTTGTCTACAGTATGTGTAGGGCAGATGTGAGGCTCAGTACAACGTCTGGGCTTTTGGGGTTCAGCATACTGTGCTTACTGACGACGGTAGGGGGGGGACTAGCGTTAATTCTTCAAGCTTTTGTATGACGAGGCTAGCCGGAGCTCGACAGCCGCAGGCAGTTTCCCAAAACCCACAACCCTAAACCTACCCGGTCCTTGAGCAGAAATAAACAAAGCGTCCGCAGACTTCGCCGTTGTCGCAGAGATCTCGGCCACACATCCTGGCCAGGAGCTATGGTGTTTAGGATTTCGGGTTGAGGGCTTACGGCGTTTCAATTGACTCCTGAGATCTGGGGGGTTTAAGGTTTGAGGCCGAGCGCGCTCACCCAAACGCCAAACCAGCCTCGCTTCGACCCCCTCTAAAGCTGTAAGCCAAAACTCTACCTGGGGATCCAAAAACCTACTGTTACTGTTTCCAGGGTTCTACCCTCTAATTAAGGGGTCATAACCTACTCTTTTGTAGGGTTTGGGGTCACAGGAAAACCCTGATCTGTAAAGCCTAAGCTGCTGCCTGCCCTGATAGTCAAAGCCGCGCATGAACTTGGACATGTCACCATCCTGAATGGCCTCGAAAAGGGCGAGACAAGAACGGTGATAGGGATCAGGGATCAGGGTTTAGGTTTGGGGCTTTACGCGCAGTTTGCGGGTATTGCGCTTCCTGTCCCCTACTAGTCGGCTCTTCATATCTGTTCTTGCGCAAGGGTGCTATAGAGGTTTTTTCTTACTGATGACCAAGCAAAGAGAACCGACATGGGCTTCAAAATAATTACCTGTGTGGTGGACAAAGTTCTACAAATGAGATATCATGCAATGCCGATAAATTGGGGTACTTCCAGAAATCTAGGAAACCCTAAACCCTAAGCCTTAAACCCCGAAACCCTGAAACCCTAAACCCATGCCTGCCCATCGAGTTACACGCGGACTGCAAGACGAGTCTAGTCTAAGCTGCACAACCCCAAGTTTCAGGCGAGCTCCTTGGGAAAGCACATTTTGCACAGCTCGTTTGGGTTTAGGCTGGTTGGGCTCAGATTTCAGGTTGGAAGTTGCGGATTTTAGGTTTAGGGTTTAGGGTGGGTTTAGGGCTTAGGAGAGAGAAACTGTGTACTCGAAGACTGAAAACCGTGAGTGCCCTCATCCAAGAAGCACTGACTTAATTAATCCCTATACCAGCAAGCTACATCTCCAAAACATCACCTTTTTGGTGGATGTGCTTTTTGGGTGCTCGTCTCTCAACTACTTCGAACGACCAGACCCTACCACTTTCTTGCAGGTTCCTATTTTGCCAAGAGGGCCCGCACGTACAGGATTTATAAGGGCCATACCACAGCCCTAAACCCTAAACCCTAAACCCCTAAACCCCTCAACCCCTAACCCTAAACCCTAAACCCCTAAACCCTAAACCCTAAATAGGGGCCCTATAATACCACAAAAGTAGGTTTGGGTTGCGTCTGAACCACCGGCCTGCATGGCTGGCACATAGAGCACGCTCAGCGCCTGCACAGTCTGCAGCCAGAGGTTTAGGGTTTCGGGTTTAGGGTTCCGGGTTCAGGGTCTAGGGTTTAGGGTTTAAGGCTTAGGGTTCAGGGTCTTTAGGGTTTAAGGTTTAGGGTTCTTTTTCCCTCTCGCATGGCTGAGGATCACTAGCGAGGTTGGACGTGAGATACTCCGAAACTGTGCTACACGAGGTTGATCAGTCCATGAAGGTCCTAGCCCTATTTAAGCCTCAACCGGCATCACGGACAAGATCACCATCGCCATCAGGGTTATGTCTATTCTCGCGGCTTCGTTTCAAGAACAACAACCGGCAACAACCCCTGAACGTAACACACCACCAATGTTCAGGATCTAGGGTTTAGGGCAGGGCTTGAGGTTTAGGGTTTAAGGTTTAGGGTTTAGGGTTCGGGGTCTAGCAGTTTGGAGTCCATGTTGTTTCGGCTCTCACTCTCGCACAGGGCAGGCAAGGCTCCACATAGTTCCGTCACGCACGGCAGCTCCCATGTTGGTCAGTCAGGGCGATACACTGTAAACAAAATTGGGACCTGCACGGGTACTGTTCTTAAGAAAGGAGTGCGGAGAAAATCGCCGCAACACCACGAAACCCAGTCAAATCCGGCTCTCTGTAATGCAACCTACTCCAATATAGTACGGCACCCTTATAAAAAGGACCCTAAAAGGGACCCTACTTGAGAGAACTACCCATATGTTGACGTTTACTATGACCACCAGAAGGTTTAGGGTCCTCTGACCCCCCCAAAACTTACCCTAAGCTACCATAACCTACTTTTTTGTAGGTTCTTATATTATAAACCCTAATATAGAATTTATAGGGGCCCTACAAAAAAAGTAGGTTTTAGGTAGTTGAACTTACAGAAGGAAGGGGGGATCCTGCGGCCTGCGTCTGTGCCCCAAAACCCAGGCCCCGGAGTCGACCGCTCTCTAAACTTAAGCGCTCTTGGAACCCAAAAGATCCAAAAAAAAGGAATTCGGAGTAAAAAAAGGAATTCGGAGTGGCAAAAAAAAAGGGAATTCGGAGTAGTGTTAAGAATACAAAATAATTCTAAAGAGCACTCAAGCAATCCTTAAACCCCTAAACGAATGTCTGGACCGGCCAAGAACTGACGATATAACTCCCACAAACACGCCAAAACAAGAGTCTTTTGCCACTGGACTCAAGTCTAGGCAGAACTTCCACCCCTCTATCCTGTTGACCCGAGGGGCGTAAGCCCTAAACCCTAAACCTGAGTCAGAGCGCCAGTCGGTTGTAAGCGCAAAGGCTTCCAAGTCCGGGGGTTCAGGATAAGACTTGACTAAACTCAAGGTTTTTTGTGAGGTAAGCTCAGTTTCAGTAAGGATGTGCGGCGTGAGTTCAAAGCCTAAGTTAGATACGTCGCGGTTGTGGCCCTTGCCAAGATCAAATGCAAAGCCAGTGACTTAAAGGTATAGCTTCGATGCCCTGAACTGAACGGAACCGCTGCGGCTGTACCGACCCATGCTTGCAAGGTTGATGCCCTAACCCGAACTCCAGTCGACTCTGACTCTCATGCACATGCCATAGATCCAGAAGAAAACGAGCAACTGCTCAGGCTTGAGAAAGGTGAGTGGGTGTTTCCAAATCCTCTCTACACCCTTCCCCCCTAAATCTTAAGATCCAGGTTCGGACAGCGGCGAGTCTGTGGCCCAGGCTGCTATCAGCACGAAAATCCACCAAACATCGGTGCCTGATACGAGCTTCCCACAGGCTCGAATGACGCACATGTGGGTTTCTCAAGATTCTTTGTCTTCGTCGGTTTGGTGCCTTGTGGAGGCAGCGACGACGTGGGGCCTTTCTTCCTGTGTCTGCTTTCCTGAAGATTCACTTACCCCAACAGCAGAAAACCAATGACCTCTAGGGCCTTAGGGCGAACGCAGGCCCTCACTGGCGAAACCCCTCCCATCCATCAACAGATAAACGTGGAGGAAGTCTCTGGGACAAAGTTTCAATCAGCAAGTCCTTAACGGGCGGGGAAGTTCCAACAGCAAAAAAAGCACGAAACTATTTGTATAAGAGCACCAAACACTCAACAGCTTCGTCTTGGAGAACTACACTCGACGCATCAATTTGAGGCGCAGGCAGTGATGATCCAAATGGCCAGGTAGAGGTGCGACACTGCGTCCTGACACTCTACAAACTCCAAACCCTAAACCCCGGAACCAAAACCCTTTTTTGAACCCAGACTCTGCCAAAGGAACCAAAACCCTAAACCCTAAACCCCCAAACCAAACCCTAAACACCTGAGCCCTAAAGAGTTTCTTTCTTTTGGCTCGCGACAGGTTTTCTTACAGAGCTTACCTACATACACTGCTCGCAGTCTCGTAGGATACCCCTTGAACCTCGCGGCTAACCATGAAACGGTTGAACCTACGGGAACTACATCATGCACCTCTGGTACTTAGATGCACTGTGCTGACATCCTAACTTTTCCCATATGCTGTATAAAGGATATCCTACCATGAAGTGCTACGGTGGATTGAAGCAAGGCCGTGTTGAAGGGGTGTTGCCCAAAATCCTTGAGAGCTGAGTTGCCAATCTCAGCCACTCTTTGTCTTCCCACCCCCTACCAGTCTCAATCCTCCACAGCGTGCGATCCCAAACCACCCCGTGCAGCTTTACTTTGACTGGAGTCCAGGCATGTGAGGGTTGTCCTGGAGGTCCTTTGAAGGGGTGGGACCATTGTCCACCCCATCTATCGTGTGAAGATTTGGGCGACCTGAATTTATGAACCCTCAGCCCTACACCCTCCCCATAGCCTCCATAGTAGTTGCTTTTCGGGATTGGATTGTAGGATCCTAAGTGCAAACCACAAAAACGAACTACGATGGAGCCCGTGGGTCAACCCTATAGGGATTAGGGCTTTCAGTCGAGACTGAATCCCAAACGCGTGACTCGATACTCTCTGGAGCCTACTGGCTCGTGGCCGCTTTCGTCGGAACCATCCGCAGCCTCATACGGCCAGCAAGAGCCCAATTCCGTTTCCAAAGAATTCTACCTTACTTCGCAGATGTCATTCCTGTTTGTGGTATCAACTCCTTCCGGTGATCAGTTGCTGATTGTGCTTGCTTTGAAACCCAAACCCTGGCAGCCATTTCGCTACCAGCCCGAAGAAGTCCTACTAAACAGCTCTTAAATGCCACCCCTGTACAGTCCCCGTAAAACTTCACCCAGCAATATACCCCCCCCCCATCAAAGATAGACTGTTCGAGTTCAATTCTTAAATTCTTGAGGCAAACTTAAGGCTCCGATATCCTGCAATCCTATCCTGAAATGGGCTGGTCTTGGGCTGGAAAACGGGCGGGCTCTTGGTAAGGAGGTGAACCAAAGGAAGGTGAAGTGGTGATCGCAGAAACCCATCGGCCGTTTTTCAGCGCAGGCTTTCGGTGTGGGCAAGCCCTAAAATTTCAATTCTACGGCCTCTATCCTCAGGCAAGGCAACATCCTAAACGTGAACCTTAAATTCGGTGCAATTCAACTCCGTTTTTGAATACCTCGTTTCTGTATTTAGGATCCCAGGAGGTCCGGAATATGATATAGGCAACACTAACCGACACCGCAGCTGTTCGGCACGACCTGATTCCAGACTCTTCAAACCCAGGCCCCGCGACTCATCCTCACCTTGAGCCCGAAGTGAGGCACACAGACAGCAACAGAGGCCGATGCAAGCCGAAATCCCAAAACCTAAAGCCCTAAACCCAAAGCCTGTAAAGCCTAAAGCCTAAACCCCAAACCCTTTTGCATCCCTAAAACCCTTATAAAACACTACACCCTAAACCCTATAAACCCTAAAACCCAAAGCCTATCAGGGGCACGATCGCCAGGGGCTGGAACTCGGGCCCCTGCCGTTTCCAGGTCCGACTCGACCATGAGGGGCGCCTCTTGATGCCATTTGGTTAGGGTTCGAACTTTTAAGGTTTAGGGTTTAGGGTAGGGTTTAGGGTTTAGGGTTTAAGGTTCAAATTTTAAGGTTTAAGGCTTAGTGTCCAGGGTTTACAGTATCGGGTTTAGGGCTTCAGAGTCTCGGGTTTCGGGCTTAGGGCTCAGGTCCCTCCCGGATTGCTAGAGAGCGAGGGGTCGGCATAGGAAAGGTTCCACAGCTCTACGCCCAGAAATATACTAATATACTTTAAACCATAATCGGATCTCCAGGATGATTTAAGGTCCATTCCTTACTTAAGGGTTTTGGAAGTCTAGAAGGTTCATTTTTTGTACTGTCGTTTTGGAACCAAGTGCCCGCAAGACCATCCTTATCTTGGTCATTTGGGGCCCTCATTTCCAGAATAGTAGGCAGTATATGTATATGGACCCTCGCGGTATACGGCCCAACCCGAAACATGCCTTGTTTGAACCCAGATTCAAATCCTGCATCCCTATAAACTTTGGTTTAGGGCTCCCTTGTAAGGCCTATATACTGTGTGGGTAGTTCTCCCCGTGAGGGTCCCTTTTTGGATCCCCAAAGTACGGCACACCTATTAAAACAAGGATCCTAAAAGGGACCCGAACTTCGAAAACGACCCATGTTGAACCCTTGTAGATGCCTTTAAGGAGCGGGTACAGGGAGCCCCTCTGTTGATTCTCCGAGCCCTCGGGCCTTGGCGATGACGTCTTCCCGCGAGGAGGCTCCCTCGCCAAAGGGCCTGGGAGCAATCGCTCGACGTTAGCTTTGATAACCGGAACACCGGGAGGTTCTACTGTTGATGATATATATCCTGCATAACCTTAAGGACCCTAAACTATGGGAATTATGGTATATTCCTCATTACTATGGGTAACGCAGGATTTACATCATCAACCATAGTGTACTTTATGCTTTACTTGAAACCGTGGTCGAACAGAAGCCTGTCTCCTGCAATGCTCAGTACTGTCTGTTGAGCCTGGCGCACTTGCTTCCTAGGATTGGTACGACCACATATGCTTCCGAGTGTACTGGAATACTAGGAAAGGATCGGATGAGCAGCTAAACCCTAAGCCCCTAAACCCTAAGCTTTGCCCTAAACCCAAACCCCAAAAGATGAAGCCTCCCTCTTCAGGGCCAGGCTGACGAAACTTTACGTAGGAGATGTTAGGGATAGGCTCCATAGTAGCTCCTTTTTGGGGTTCTTTTAGGGTTTAGGGTTTAGGGTTTAGGCTCCATAGTAGCTCCTATAGGAACTCGGGGTCTCGAGCGCTCTGAGGCTCTTGGGTGTCAGAGTTGGGCTTCTTGCGCTGAGCACTGGGCTCAGGCCAAAAGGACTACCCAAAGGGCTCCATAGTAGTTCCTTCTTGTGGTTCGTTTTTCGGATGCTATACTCTCATCCCAAAAAGGAACTACTTTGGAGCCTAACCCTAAACCCCAAACCCGTAAGCTACCCGCAAAAAGGAACTACAATGGAGCCTAAACTGGCCTAAACCCTAAACCCTGAACCCTAAAAGAACCCCAAAAAGAACTACTATGGAGCCTTTTTTTTTACAGCAGGCCTCGTACAAAACCCTCAACCCTAAGGTAACCCCAAAAAAGGAACTACTATGGAGCCTAAACCCTCAACCCTAAGGTAACCCCCAAAAAGGAACTACTATGGAGCCTATGCATAGAGCATTAACACCCGGGATCCTAAAGCGTGCAAGGCCGAAAGTCTCAAAGCAGAAAGGTTTGAGGAGTCCTAAACCCTAAACCTTATAAACCCTAGGCCATTTAGGGGTCTAGGGTTTAGGGTTCTAGGGTTTAGGGTTTTTAAGGCTTAGGGCCTAAGCCTTAAAAACCCTAAGCCCTAAGCCTCAAAAATCCTTTTGCAACAGGCTTTCCACTTCGCCCCTAAACCCTAAACCCCTAAACCCTAAAACCCTAAACCGTAGTAACATGAGCAACATGACAAAGGAGTACGACTCGAGAGCTGAGCACACACAGCCCCAAAAAAAAGGTCACTACAATGGAGACTGCCCATAGGCTCCAAAGCAGTTCCTTTCTGGGATTCATATAAAGGATCTAAGGTAATCCCCAAAAGGAGCTACTATGGAGCCTAGACCCTAAACCCTAAACCCTAAGGTAATCCCCAACTTCAAAAAGGAACTACTTAGGATCCTGAAGGTAGCCCCAAAAAAGGAGCTACTATGGAGCCTAAACCCTAAACCCTAAGGTAATCCCCAAAAAGGAATCCTGAAGGTAGCCCCCAAAAAGGAACTACCATGGAGCCTAAACCCTAAACTAAACCCTAAACCCTAAGGTAACCCCCAAAAAGGAATCCTGAAGGTAGCACCCAAAAAGGAACTACCATGGAGCCTAAACCCTCAACTAAACCCTAAACCCTAAGGTAACCCCAAAAAGGAGTCCTGAAGGTAGCCCCCAAAAAGGAACTACCATGGAGCCCTTTGGGTGTAGGCGACTCTGAGCCCTGGTCAGGCGGAAGCTCGCAGGGAGGGCCGCCATGGCGGGCCCTTGGCGACGAGCAGAGTTGAGACTCTTTTGAGGGTTTAGGGATTTAGGGTTTTTTAGGGTTTAGGGTTTTAGGGTTTAGGGATTTAGGGATTTAGGGTTTCAGGGATTTAGGGTTTCAGGGATTTAGGGTTTAGGGTTTTAGGGATTTAGGGATTTGGGGTTTAGGGGTTTAGGGGTTTAGGGTTTCGGGGTTTAGGGGACTTTAATGGGAAACCTGCAGCTGTTAAGGTCTATAGGGTCTGGGAGTCTAGGGTGTAGAAACGTAGAAGTGTGGATTAGGGGGACATATGGGGATATAGACCCTCCCAATGAGGTACCTTTTTAAGAGAGCCTGAAGTAGGGTTAAGAAGGGTCCCCTTTGAGGGGTCTCCCTACATAACCAAGCTCATCCTCCCCCGACCCCTATATACCCCACAGCCCTTACCCCTAAAAGCAAGAAACTCTCACCCCCCCCTGCAAGTCAAAACCCCGAACCCCAGTTCTCAAATCCACACAACTCGGCAACTCAGCTGCCAGCAGCAGGACGTCGAAAAACCGAGTGAGAAGGAGTCGTATAGGAACTACTCTTACCATCCACTTGTACACCTACATATAGGGTTGAGGGTTTGCATCACATACCCTAAAGCCTCAATGAATGATGCAACATCTTGATGACGGTATTTAGAAGCTTGGCTGCAGCCATGGCCACGCAAATCGGTTTCTCAGGTGCCCCAGTCATCCTCCGTTTAGTTCACAGCTGACAAGGGGCCGCAAACCAGGGCCTCTAGATTTTCATTGCGACACATCTTGGATCCTGAACCCTACACTCTACAGGCCCTAAGCTCTAACAACTCTACAGGCCCTAAGCTCTACACCCCAGATACACCCCGCGAGGCCCCCTAAATTTGCAGCGCCTAAAGGGCCCAAACCCAAGATAGCACTTCAACATAGCTTCCGTCGGCAAGACGCGGTTTTGGTAATTTCGACAAGTGCTTTGGGGATATCAACTACAGTGATGAAGATCCCCAGGGGATAGTGCCTCGAAAGGAAAGCTTTTTGGGCGCTGAGGCACGCATGGAACCTTCCCGCAGCAGCGGCTCGTCTGTACAATCCAGGTTCTGCCTGAAATTCGTTTTCGGCCACTGACAAGCAGCAACATGATATGCCTTCAGAGTCGAGCACTGCTGAAAAGCTCCAAGTATGCTTCAACAGAGATTGGCGGTGATTCAATAGAAGCTGCACGTACTATCGACTGCATCTTCATAAGCAGCGGGCTCACTGAGGCTTTCTTGAGAAAGGCCCCTTCAACTACATTCGGCGCCGACCTGGCGCGAAACGTTGGGGTGGAACGTGTCTGTGCCAATCCAACCCGTCCAGTGGTGTGAGCCCTAATACTGCACCTAATCTCCGCCGGGGCTGCAGGCTGTAAGCACTAAACCTTGACATTCTGGGACTTTTCGAAAATTAGGGTACCTTCTTTTGGGGTCCTTATAATAAGGATCCTACTATTTAGGGTGCTATATTATTTTCGGAAAATCGCATATGGAGACGTCAAAACTTACAGCTTGAGCTCCATGTTGCAGGAGTTTAGACCACTACTCTAAAAGCCAACGTTTCTTTAGCTAAGGTAGTGCGGCCTTCGAGCCCGCTCCGGCCTCTCTAGAAGAGTTTGTGGTATCAATGTACATGGGAAACCTACCAGGACCCTCCTTGTACACCCAAATGGGGGGGTATATTATGGTCCTAATGGTAGGCATTGAAGACCTGATAGAGAGTAGACAGAAGGTCTGGGTATTTAATAGTATTAATCTTGATAACATCTGCTAACTTCAGTCTCCTGTGGTCCGAAACAAACGGATAAAGCATCTCACGCCACTGGACATAGCAGAATGATGTCAGGCATGCCAAAACCTCGCAGATCCTGGCGCCAGTAGATAGGGCACAACTCCGGTACTTCAGGGTTTGAGCTTGTAGGTGGCAGCTCCGATTATCGGGTGAAGCGGACAAACGGATTTGCCATGCCATGACATCAGCAGATATATAGAGATGCGGAGGATGACCAGCGACCACTGGCATCTTCCATATTCAAAGGATCTCCCTACGCACTTCTGGCGTCAAGTGGAACTAGGATTTCTGGCCCATGAGAGCCATGATTTGCTTCCTCAGTAGCGGTCAATCAAAGCAGATCGAAACACGAACACAACGTCACGACCGAGCAACTTTTTTGCACAACAAGCTGAGTCTAAGACCCTATACCTTAGGCTTGGTAACTCAAAGCCCTAGTGAGGACAATCAATAAAGGAAGGCCACGACACCCCAGAAACTAAGAGTCGACAACTCTAGGTGCCTAAACCCTTAACCCTATTTAAACCCTACACCCTATCTAAACCCTAGACCCTACAGTAGCTGTTAAAGAACCCTAAACCCTATTTAAACCATAAAGACCTTATCTAAACCCTAAGCCCTACAGTAGGTTGCCTTAACAGTTAAAGAACCCTAAACCCTATTTAAACCCTAAAGTCCTTATCTAAACCCTACATCCTACAGTAGCTACCTTAACAGCTAAAGGGCTTTAGGTCGGTGATCTCGTCCTTCTGCTCGCTCAGCGTGCGTGCATCCTCTCTGACACCGGATCGGCGGAAAAAAAGGTATTGCCTAGGGTCTATGGGAGATAGGGTTTAGGGTGTTAGCGGTCATAGTATATAAGCTAAACTTGGATCATCTGAATGAGGGACCCTTCCTATAGTCTCCATTGTAGTTCCTTTTTGGGGTTACTGTAAAGGATCCATAGTATATAATTGGTCAAACCAAAAAAAGGAACTACAATGGAGACTATAGGTAGGGTCTATGGGAGGGTTTTCGGTTTAGGGTTTAGGGCTTCAAGGGATAACGGGTTATGGGCTTAGCCTTAAAGGTTCAAGGGTCTAAAGCTCCAATGCTGAAGGGACAAGAACTCATGCTTTTGGGCTCCAAGCCCCTAGAATACAAAGGTTTTGCGCCCTTACATCTTCGTAGGAGTTGGGATGATTAAGTTTGGAGTCTCGCAACTCGACCTTGAATTGAGTTCAGGCTCTGGGATGAAATTCTATGGGCACAAGGATCCGCATAGGCCCTGCAAGTTTTGGAACAGCATACACCCCAAAAGCTTAGGCCGCTCTAGTACTCTACTAAGCCCTAGCATAGCCTCCAAAAACTTCCAAAGCCGCGTTTCAAGCATGTCCCTCAAGCCCCGCAACACCTCGAAGGCTGAAGCCCGACAAACCTTCAACTCCCAAGTACGCAGGTTTAAGCTTAGATTGACGCTTCGGGGCTTCGGCCTGAACAACTGCAAAGCTTCAAGTGCTCAGAAAACAAGATTCCTGCAAAAACCTAAGAAACAGCTAACCCTAACCTCCCAGGTACCTACTACATAGGGCCCTAGGGGCTCTAGTAATTAATATAGTAGGTACCTGGGGGGTTAGGGTACGAACAATCTCCACAAAATGTAGCTCGACAGTTATGTTTGGACGCGGCAGGGAACTGAAGGCTGCCAGCAGGGCAAGTTGTCTTTTTATTGTTTAAGTTTAGGGTTTATAGGGCTTATAGGCTTATAGGGTTTATAGGGTTTATAGGGCTTATAGGGTTTAGGTGGTTTGGGATGCGTTTAGCTTCTCGCGATGGAGAGACTCCTCACCCACACGGACCTAGCGCTGTAGCATAGCATGTCGTTCTGCTCGGGCAGCCGCTGCCGAATACCTTTAAGCCCAAACCCTAAACCGATGAATCCGAAAACCAACCTCTAAACCTCTAAACCCTAAACCGTAATCCCTAAACCCTAAGCCCTAAACCATAATCCCTAAACCCTAATCCCTGAACCCTAATCCCTAATCCCTAAACCCCCTAAACCCTCTCCTGCACCTGCTGGTTCTGAGCTGGCTGCTGCCCTTTCAACTCAGCGATCTGCTTCCTCAGGCGCTTGAATTAAAGGAAACTACAGGTGGGGAGTGTAGGGTATAGGGTTCAGGGTTTTGGGTTGAGGGTATAGGGTTCAGGGTTTAGGGTTTAAGGGTTTAGGGTATAGGGCTTCTATAAAGCTTCTATAATAATCAATAAGGCTCTGGCTTGCGTGAAGTTCAGCGGGTAAGGCTTACAGCTTTAAGGCTTAAGGCAAGAGTTTAAAGTCTGAGGTTCAGGGCTTTCGGGGCTTCCGTTTTGGAGAAATTATAAGCTTTAGGGGGTTAGGGTTTAGGGGCTTGGGGTGTATACTTAGGATTAACACCTCTTTTGCATCAGGCTTTATCACAGTTTTCACTGAAAAGATAGACTAGAACTGCACCGAAAGTAGTTCAACATGGACGCAGCATGTCTGTCAATTTAACCTGTTCCGGAGAAGGCTCAAACTAGGCCATCGAGCCTGGAGCCATGATGCCAATCCCTAAACCTCAACCTAGGTGCCCCAACCAAATACTACAGAAATGTAACACATGATCCTGGACTTGCGTATTTCTAAACAGCTCCGCAACCACTCTCACTTCATAACACGAAACAAGAAAACCAAGCAGCTTCAGCTCGGCGATCTCCCGATTCTGTTCGTCGATCTTGCGCTCATCCTCGCCATTTCGGAGTGCAAGTGCAACAACTGATTGTAACGGCTGCTTCGTTTGTCTAACACAGGCCTAAAGTAACAAGCCAGTGGAGTCACGGGTCTTTGCTACCGATTCTCGGGAAGCTCTAGCATTGAAGTTCAAGCCGCAAAAACGAAAATAGTAGAACCAGTGGTTAGGAGTCCTGTGCCCTTCCATCCCCACTCAGACACGGTGGTATAAACTCAGGAGAAGTCTAGAGTCTAGAGTTCTCGGGCACTACATACACACACACACATATATATATATATATGCATACACAGACACACATTGTAAACATATCATGGAACCCTTAAGGGGTAATTACGAGTCATTGAAATCCTCTTATCACTTCGAACCGAGGATGCTGGGAGTGTATGGGTGACCCACTCTGCAATTCCCATTTTCATTATCCGGGTCTCGTTGCACAGAACCCTGAGCCGCGTCCTGCCTTCAATGCGTTTCGCAGCTGGGAGCCACAGAACCCTGAAGCGCTTCTTTGTTAGGGCTTACTATTCTATATGGGTTTCTAAGTACTATTTTATATTACTAATTTTATATAGTAGAATGTAGGGTCTCTGTCCTGCACTTGCTGGTTCTGAAGCATCTGGTCGGTGTTGGACGGCCCACTTGGCACTGGTACCGGAGCTGGGAGTCCTGACGTGTTAGCCAGAGAGCCCAATACCCCTTAATTAAGGAGTATACCCTAATTCATAAGGGCCTCAATACTATGATTTAAGGTATATGCCTTATTTAAGGGGTATTGGGTTCTCTGGGTAAGGGATTTTTGAAGTCAAAAGGTTTGGCCTCGGGTTCTCCAGGCACAAGCAAGTGAAAGCCTGATCAGAAACCGGACTAGAGTCCCGACACTTCAAACCTCCCACACCCGAAAATTGAATTCGACATCACACGACAAACGAGCCCCAAATTCAGCACAAAAACAAATTTCAATGACTAAGACACCAAAGCCCTGAACCAACCAACCACGAAATCCCCTACCCTTGATTGCATCTGGGGGTTTCCAACCTTAAACCAAACGTTCCGTTTCTTCTGGTTGCACGAACCATTGAAGAACAGGTCATGCGGGGCGCATGGAGCCAGGCAGAGATCTGCTTGAAGGTTCATGGGTAATTCTTCATAGTACGTGGTTTTGTGCGCCCGCTATGCGACCAAAATAATGCATAAGTCGACTAAGGCGACACCCTGAAAGCTCTAATCCTGCTACCGTACGAGCCCTGCAAACCCTGTAAGCCTAGACCCTAAACACCTTGAACTTATAAACCTTAAAACGTAAATGCTTGAAGCCCCGTACCTTATGTAAACCTGAACCGAAAAACAAACCTAATCCTAAACCCTAAACCCTATGAGCCCTAAACCCAAAAAACCAGAACCCTTCGTCGCCTCCACCGAAGCCAAAGCCAAATGGACTGTAGCCAAAGCCGCCGAAGCCAAAGGGCGAGATCACGGGGCTGCCGATGCCTGGGCTAACGGTCAAGTAGCATAAGGTTTGAGCTTAAGGTTGACGATGAATTGGTGGCTTTAGCATTTCGATTGCTTTAGCATTCCTAGGATTTTCGGGTTATTGTGGTAACGCGTTGAGGGCTTTCTAGTTTTTTCTAGGGCTTTAAAGTTGTAGCTTCGGTTTTAGAGTTAGGTGTGCAAGATTCGAACATCACCCTAACCACAAGTTAGGTTTAGGGCTTGAGGTGATTTCATGAAAGGTATTTGGGACTACAATCCCCGCAGGCGTTTGGTGGTGCAGGTCCCCGCGCCCAGGCCTCAAAACAAAGGATTTGCCAAACATACATGAAACCGCAACATGTGTGGACGGGCCGAGACTTCCCCGACTTCCATACAGAACACAACACAAATTGTGCCACCAAGAAACCGATGGACACGTTCGGTCCACTCCTCAACCTCGCAAGCACATTCGGCCGGTATTATTGGACGCTATCAACCTGTCAACATTATATAGATTACAATCTTCCGCCAAACACAGGAAATGCAATGGCATACATGAGGATAGCCAGCAAAACAACTCAAACCCAATTATGTCCCGATTACTTGCACTCATGATGTTTCAAAATAAAACGGCCCAAGCGGGCATGGTTCATCCCCTGCCCGTTATACCCAAAACTCAACTTTCCTGCCGTTTGGCGCGGCTCAAACCGGATTCTGTGCCAATGCAGCTGGTTGTCACAACGCATGAAATACCTGAATTAGGCGTTGTGGCCAAAAGCTCAAAGCAAAATATATTGCAACTACCCATCTCCAAAATCAGCCAAGGCGCCCGTAAGGGAACCATAAAGGAACCCCGAAAGGACCCCTCAATCTTCAATCGCTTAAAGGCTGCTTAAAACAGGGACAGGAGCCGGGCACTGCCGCTGTTCTGGCGCGCAGTCGGCGGTGGGCGGCTGCTGGGCCTACTGCGGGGCGCTGACATCCTGCATGCATCGTAGGGTTTAGGGCTGCGGGTTCCGGTAGAAGGCAGAAAATTCAATTGTGGCGTCAGCAAATGTACAGCCTCCATGTACAAACTCCTACATGAGTTGGACGATATGCTTCACGTATCTTCCCGTTGAACTGTTGCAAAGATCAATGTTGGGCCACACAGTGCTCGTGCAAGCGAGCACGCAGTAATCATATGTTGCAGGCCACCGGAACAAAGCCCGCGATTCTTCTAACATCTTCTACATAACCGTATGGTTCAAACGTCTTGGGTCATGGTTTGTTTGGCGAGCGCATTCCCAACTGCCTTGGTGCCGACCGCATTGCTGACATCCTGGGGCGCAAGAATGCAACATGTGTGGCGCCCCCCTGACGCTGTAGTGTTCAGGTTGGCAAGTCTTCAAGTGTTTTTTGCACTGTTTTCCGCACCTGCCGCCCATGCGCCCACCAGATCTTGCAGCCTCTGCACTGTCCAATGGTAGGAGCGTGATCCTCAGTTTGGCTATTCGTGGACCCCCAAAGTATGTAGAATTATAGCCTTTTAGTGGTTTTGGGCCATTATTTTACCTACTTTGGGGGGTTTAGGTTCGGCTCAAACAATTTTCTGGGAGATGGTGTCGCATCGGTACAGGTACATCATATGGACAAGGTGCCACAACAAAGTTGCAAAACGGACCGGTGGTTGTTACCGACCAACATCTGAACAGTCTGTCGCAACGTAACCCTGCAACCCGAAAGTTTTCACAATGCAAGCCAGGCGCACAAGAGCCAAGCAAGCAGCGGCCGACATCTTGAGAAATGTGGTCCAGCCGGACGCCGCATTGCTGATTGGTTCCGGTTCCGCATGTCCACCACCAACGTCATTCTGCCACTTGGCTTGGAACTTTGCCCGCGGCACGGCCTGAGGGAAAAAATGTGTTGCGACGACGAAATACGGAAATGATGCCAATGCAACCCGAAACCCTTTTCATCCAGGACTCTCGCAACCAGCCGGGAAACTCCGCAAGACAGCAACCCGAAACCCTAAACCCTAAAACCCTACACCGTGCAAGTTATTCCGCGTGACAGTCAATGCCGGCCTGAGCTGGCTTCGTGGTGGGCGGCACGAAACCCAAACAGCAGGTAGTGACGATGACACCAGCTCCAGCGATTCGAAACATTCTTGTTGCAACTCGGGCCATTGTGTCAATTGGAGAGGCTGGAATGCCGACACGCGGAAGCAAAACTATGCCTTGAACCGGGCATCGGCGCCAAACAAGACATGTACCATGCAGCTTGCCCTACGCCCACGAGTCCACACATCATCTTGTAAACAACTGCCAAACACCACGGGGCTAGGCGAGCGCCTCAACTTTATAATCGTTCTCGCTTACCGGACCTCCCGATTAAGTTTGTGCCTGCCCTTTCCGTGAGCACGTCACCCCCTGGCCGATACAGTTCGAGTCATGGCAAGCAGTACAAAAGCAACTGCCACACGTCACAGGCCACAGGGCGAGATAATGAGTTTGCTTGCAATTGCCTGGGCGACCGGCGACACAGGAGACGGCGCAGAAAACCGCCGATGCTTGCACGCTAGGCTGTATGACGGTTGGCAAACATTCGTTTTTCTGCGTACGTGTAGAAGTGATGCTGCTAGACTGGCTAAGGTGGGCTACTGCTAAGTACGGGCCGACACCGGCATCTTGGACTTCAGGCAACGCCTCTCAGCGATTACCTTGGGTCAACTTGGAGCCGAAAAAAACCGAGCATGAGGTCAACAAAAAACCGAGCATGAAGACAACAAAAACGATCAACAAACGTTCAACGCCATGCAGCTATAGGCAGCTCACAATCCCGTTGCATGCAGTGATAACCTGTACACAATCAATCCATGGCTGCGCCCCTAATTGGAAATCATCCGCTCATGCATGTGAAGCCTTTTCCAGCATGGCATGTCAAACCGACGTGAGCATGCGCGACTGCGCCAGCCTTGCCATAATGCTGACCTGCCACTTGCATGTTCTTCCAGAAATGGTGTCGGCACGTGTCGGTTCCAAGCATACCAAAACCATCCGGGCAGTAGGCCATCCGCCTTCCTTCATGCCGGGCGGTTTGCAGGGCGGCACGAGGGTTATGTCGATCGCAAATTTCAAAGTTCAACTTGGACCCCACTGGACCCCTCCCCGCCGATGCCATGACTTGGTTGAAGATTATGTTTATGTTGACATCGCTGGTGGTATTTTAGAGGAAAATCGACTACAGCTGTTGCACCGCGCATTTATTGTTGCTACCAGAGGACGACTAGTTTTACGATAATTATTGCCACCGTTGCCAAGTAGTATTTGATACGATGGTTACAACCATTGCAGCCACGACCATTGTTTTGCCACACCACTCCTGCCGCTGCTGCTGCTGCTGCTGCTGTGGCTGCTGTGGCCACGCAGCGGCTGGTAGGAATGGGAAACAGGCCTGAAGGGCTGACCAGCGATAGCAATAGGACAGCCCGCGCATGGAGGCATGCAAAAAAAAAATTCTCACAAACGTGGCACGTCCAGTGCTCCAGCGGCCACCGACGAACAGGGCGAGGACATGCAACGAGCTGCAGGCTGATGGATCTCAGGGTAGGTGTGCTCCAATTTGCTTTGCACGCGAGTGCAGGTGGCGCCGGCAGTGAGGCCCGCGTCCTTGCGGGGGTCCCCTTGGAAATGCTGGGCTAGAGCCTTCGCTGGTTAGCAATGATCGACCTCGCGCGACTTTCATCTTGTCGGGCCACATCACATGATCTTTTCCCCTGAAAAGCACGACAAGTGTTGGGGAAGACGTCGTTGGAGATGCGCTCACCGGATCGGGAAGCGACGCGGCCTTCCGGCTCGGCGAGCGCAAGGATGTGGTCGAGGTCCGGCTCCGCCCCATAGCGCTCCGGGGGAACAACGAAGACCCCGACGACGTTATGCTGCACTGCTGCACTCTGAACGATGGCATGCCCCACCAACGTCTTGCCCAGGCAGTCGAGACAGCCGCGCGCAAGGTTGGTGGTGCGCGGAGGGCCCAGACGCAAACCAGCTGCCGGACGAGCACATGCGCATCCGCAACATTCATTCCCACAGCCGGACCCACGTTGAAGCCGACTGCGGCTCCGGCTTCCCGGCAGATGCGGGCGGCAGGTCGCTTGAGAACCCTACGCCTTTGGCACGAAGGACGCCTGACTGAGGACAAACTCGGGTCTAGACCGCGCTTGCAAAAAGGACCGACGCATGCTGCAAAGTGGCCTTCAAAGGAGTCGCGCAGCTGCCGGTGAGCACAGGTTGTGGCCAGTGACCGGCGAAGCCGCCGAAGGAACAAAACGCGGAAGAGCTGCGATCTGAGGGACAACCTGCAGAGCGACGGGTCCGGTAACGAAAGCAGTCCCCGCGTCAGAGGTTGACTGCAATTGAGTGGAGAACTGGGAGGAGGAGGAAGAGGAGGAGAGCTAAGAGGAGGAGGGGAGAAGGAGAAAGAGACACCGTCAACGTACTAGTCCTAGGAAGTTGTGGATGATACACCGGGAAAGTCCACACTTGAGGGGCGGTTTCTACCTGTCGAAATCGTTTACTACTACTACTCCTACTCCTAC
>CAJNJA010090563.1:2920-19829 GCA_905231915.1 Symbiodinium necroappetens
TAAGTAAGTAAGTAAGTAAGTATGAGGGCAAATACATATATTGAAATGTGAATACTAACAATAATAATAATAATGGAATACTAGCAATTAGAGCTCGGAGGAGGGCGTATCCAACACATTGACATGCGCTGTGCAGCAGATGCAGGCGGGTCACGAGGATGGAATGTCCGATCGAGTCCAGCCAATGCCTGAGCAGTGGGGCCATCCAGCATCGCTTTCAAACGCTGCTCCCCATCTACTGGCTGGAATCTCAGGCCCGCAGCCCGCGAAGCAGCTGTGGAACGGGGTCCGCCGAAACAGCTGCCACCATCGCCAGTTAGAGCCTTCGAAGCTGAAATAGCGGGGAGTGCCCCCCACTCTGAGTCTGGGCCTCGATGGCCGCCGGCGCGACCTCATCGGAGCTCGGAGCCCGAGCCGGAGGGCGCCAGGCTGGAAGACCCGAGCCGCGAAGCCGCGGCCTCTGAGAAACACACCCGGCACACACGTGTGGCTAGCAGTCGGGTGAGGACCTGGTCCACGCCGCAGTCGCTCAATTGCCGCCCTGGCCCCCATCCCCCAGAGCTTGAGCCATACTGCAGCCACCAGCAAAGGTGGCATGAGCGTGTCTGTGCTGCAGTTTGGCTTTGCACTTGGGCCGAAAGTGGTCCCGACCCCCAAGCTTGGGGTTTGCCCAACAAAAACAACTTGGGTCGGTCACCTCCGCTGAAGATTCAACGGGACACGGCCCACCTGAACGTGGCCCACTGACATGAATCCCTCCCTCCCTCCGTCCCTCCGTTCCCTCCCTTCTTGCCTTGCCTTGCCTTGCCTGCCGCCCACCCGCCGGGCCCCAGTCAACCTCACACTCGCACACTCTCAGCCAGTCACTCCCTGAGCCCCTCCCCCCTCACACGTAGAAATCTCTTTGCAGACTCTTTTCGCAGACCTCTCGCGTGTTCCCGTCCCGGATCCTGCCGGCCCTTAGGTGTCACTTGGACTCCGCTTCGAAGGTCGCCTCGGCAGAGTCAAGTTTATGGCGGTCTCTCGAAGACTCATCTTCTGAGAAACGGCGGATGCCGGCGGTGTGCTGTCGTCTGTGTTGTCACTCTGGTTGTTGCTGCTACCGGGCCCCCTGCTGTACCTGTAGTTTCTGGTAGAATCGAGTTGATGCAAGAACTAAACCGGAAACTCTATATAAACCCTATAATAAACCGCACAGCAGGCATTGCCAGTGGAGCTCTTAAGGCAGGTCGCGGCATTGGCAATCAGCCAGGTCCGCAGCTGCTGCAATGCTCGGCCACGATGGGAGATTGCGTTCTTGGCTTCCTTCCTGGGCCCATCTCGAGGCGTTTGAAGGCTCTGGAAGGGCGAAATCGAAACAGACTGCTGTGGCCTGCAAGAGCCACAGAGCACGAATAGGCAGGACAGACAGCAATTTTGGCCATCACAAGGTGGGGGCACTGCAGGGCACTGCAAAGCAGACGAACAAAAACACAAAGCGGCGACAAACAGGGCCGGGGCAAAGCCACACAGCAGACGCCCCAAACGGAAAATGCTGAAAGCCACACGACAAAATAGGATAGTTGCGGAGCTACGAGGGCGCAAGCCAGGATGGCAGCAAGGCAGACTGAACGATCGGATAGCTTTCGAAGTAAATCAAGCAAGAAGTAAAGGAAAAGCGACAAACAGCATAGAGCAAAAAGCGACACTGCGGACGCTGCAAGCAGGCAAAAGCCGCAAAGACCGCAACGCAAGCTACAACGAAGCTACGAACTCAAAGCGGATGCTGACTGCAGCTGGGCGTCGCCATCTCGGCGAAGGTCTTTCCCTCGCCTTCCAAGGGCTCGAAGACCGGATCCCAACCGAAGTCCTAGAGAGGCGGAGGTGCGGGCAAAGTGCAGCTACGAAAGCTTAGACTGAAGTCTCTGAAGGTAGGGCGTGGGCCCGTCCTTGGGGCCTCGGGCCTCCACGATCTTGCCCTCTGTGCGGCCGTCGAAGACGCGCACCTCCTTGCCGGGCCCAGCGCAGAGCGTGAAGAGGCATTGCGCCTTGGCGTTGTCGCAACCCGGCCGCCAATAAAGCTCTGCATGGATGCAGCCAAGCCGCATAGGCCGATTTGTCCTCGCAAGAATCACCCGGCTCTGCGGCACTCAAACAGCTGAGCGAGCAGGCCTTATTTGCGCTTGCTTTATGCACGTGCGCCTCGTAGCCGGCAAGCAGCTTGTTAAGCCCTTCATGGCCCAACTTCTCCAGGAACCACTTGATGTATGGACCTCGCAACCCCCACCCCCCGCCTCTAAGGGTACCATGACAGCACTAGCCGAGCTGAGTGGCCTGGGAGATCTTTGAGTGCATGGTAGCACAAGGAGGTGTCCTCGCACATGACGGGCCCTTTCACGTGCTCCTGGGCTTGGGCGGGACCGCCGATACACAGCTCTCCAACACGGATGCTGGATCGGCACTAAGTTTGCCGAGCGACCGCAGCGAGACGGCATTTTTCCACGGCGATTTCCTGGCACTTGCCGAAACGATTACCCGCCAGGGCAACATCAGAATAAGCAGCGTCCGCACATGTCTGCACCCCGCTTTCTCCTTCGTGCTCGATCCCTGCAGCTCGGGCAAGTCGACCTGGCCATGGCAAAGGCACCGCTCTCCCCGGAGGGCGCGAACAGTGCATGGAGCCTTCTGCGATGTGACCTCGAAAGGAAGCTCCTCCGATCCCGAGGACAAGATGTGCTTCACCTGGAACGGCAGTTTTTTAGAAGGAAGAGAGAAGCCGGGAGAGTCAATGCCTCCTCCAGCTTCTTCGCATTTCCGGTGACGAAGACGATGGCTTGCGGCATCGGGCGCTTGGGCATCGCCCTGGGCAAGCTCCGAAGAATGCGTTCTTGCTGGCCTTATTGCCCGTGACATCGTGGCATTGCATCGTGCTGTCTAGTCTATTCGACACGAAGCTGTGCAAACTAAGCATTCACGGAATTCGTGTCAACAGATTGCCACCTCATGTTTTAAAGCTCTGAGCCTGTCCACGACACACACACACACAGAAACACACCACAATGCCTGCAACAGCAGCATTCAGCACCGGAGGCTCGCTCTCTCTCAATTAGGGAGGCCGGAGGAGTAGATGCCATGGAAAATGACATGCACAGAGACAAGGCGAGCAGCCGCGATAGCAGCAGCGCGGCCAGGTGAACAATCATATTCTGTGGCACTTGTGACAACAGGCGTTCGTTTGTGCTCGAACGGTTTTTGCGGGTTGAACGGCGGGTTAGAAGCATGTCGCCGAAGCTCACATTCTGATGCTCATTCGTTCCGGCTAAGATTCTGGCCGCTTTGGACTTTAACTTCCACAAGTGCACACCATTCCTCGGCCTCGCCACGCTGGCGAAGGCTGGAAGGCTCACACTAAACGCAAGCACGGCATGGGCCAACTTGCGACACCGAAGGCCCATACGCATGCTTTCGGGCCAAACTCCCAGGGATCCAATCTGAAAGCAATTGAACGCTTGTTCAGAGACACGGGGTTCGCGAAGCATCACGATACTAACTTTGAAGGCGAGCAATGTGCAGATTTCGCTCTGCTGCAAGCTCGAACCCCCGCAGTGACGCACTTGACGTTATTGTATTGTCAGTTTGTCAGCTCAGCACCATGACGACCGGGCATTGGTGGATGTCAGATACATGTTGCGCGAAACAGGAAGCGAAATTGAGCCGATGCAAACCTCTTGCACTGCCATCTTTTTGTCCCAATGGCGTGCTGCGTTCGCCAAGCCACGTTCCTGGAGAAGGCAAAACCTGGCAACGACAGTTTCCAGCCCTTGCATGAATCAGTACACCATAAACTCTACACCATAACATAGCCTCAACACCTTTTCCAAATAGCTCCCGGATTTCTGTGAGCTCCAATGCCTGTACCAGATACTGACCTGCGCAGACGAACTGCCTCCCTTCTTGGGGCCTAGGTCAAAAAAATGCTTTGGGGCGGCGGGGGGGGGGGTGTAAAACAAGTTTTGGGGGGTGAATTACAAGCTGGGGAATGGAAACAACTACAAAGGGTTGGAAAAAAAGACAAAGCCGTAACCAATCCCCGGCAGGCAACTTTCCATCCGCCTGCTGCGCTGAGATGCCCGCCCAAGTGACCGTTGGCTAAAAGAGTTAGGAGCATAGACAGAGGAGGGAGTGTTTACGCAATCCTCCAGCAGCATGCGGCACGCACCATGCATAGCTTCGTCAATCCATGAGCGGATGTATGAGATCCCCTCCCAAGATGCAGAAAGCCAGAAAGGGCCTGTGCATTCGAGATCTTGGATGACGATGGAATCCTGAAAATAGGGGGGTGGGGGGGGACAGAACCAAGCCTGCACGCTTTCCAAGCCCCGCACCTCAGGAACAGGAGTGGTTGGCAGAGACTCCTCAGTGCGCGGGACCAGCAAGGCAACTTTCCTTCCACTTGGTGCTCAGATGCCCGCCCAAGTGACCACTGGCAGGCCTAGAAGAAGGAATGCGGCACTGCAGAGGGGAAAAGACATCAGCAACAAGTGAAAAGTAGAGCCCTTTCCAGTGCATCCTCTCAGGCTTCAACCGGGAAGGTTGCTGGGAGGTGTCATGCTGAGGATGCCAGGCGGGGAGTCATCCAAGCTGATATCGACAACCTGCCGTGGCAGGTGAAGGCGTGTCCGTGCTGTCATGTTGGGCTTCCATATATTTGCTGTGTCTCCAGGCTTGGCCAGCGAGGTCCCCTGCCATGGAATTCCCAGTTTCCAGCCGCCAACGCGTGGGGGCTTCCAAGCCCATTCAAGCTACGTTCTTGAGACTGAGTTCGTCGTGCAGTTCGGCAAGACGGTTTCGGTTCCGCAAGTCTTGTTAAGGCATGTTTCGTTGCACTTGAGACACGGTTTGCTTGAATCAAAATTGGGAAGCATAGGTGTAGCGGCAGTGATCACAAGCAATCAGTCGGGCCTTTGCCCTGCTTGGGAGGCTGCGGCTACACATGTTGCACCTCGTGCACGACCTTCTGCAGGCAGAAGCCGCTCGCAAAGAGCATTTCTGTAATACAACAGAGAGGTAATGTCCTTCCCCCGACACATCCCAAAAGTCTTTCTTCCTTCGAGGGACGCAGCTGTCAATGGACAGCACCATTACACTGGCTACGCCCCCCAATCTACCACCGCAATTTGCAGCCACGCTTGACCTTCTGCGTAGAGCCCAATCCTGCCATTGCAGTGTTCCCTCTGAAAGAAGACCTTGACAAGCCCAATGATCTCCAAAGTCATGCAAATGCCTTTGTTTGCTCGGTAGTTTGCTTCTTTCGGTGCTTCTTTCGCGTCGGTTTGTCTGCGTGCCGGACTCAGATACTGGCTAAGCACTGCCGGCTCTTTTCTCCGCAGGAATGGCGGAACGGGCTGCTCGCTGGCAAGCAGGTTTCGTTCTCCATGAAGTGCAGTCTTTGCAGTAGGCTCAGGAACCTGTTTGCCCCAGCGTCGTTAACGGGTCTCGGTCGGGGCCGCGACTCACTGAAGCGAGCGAACCTCAAGGCGCAGACAGACCCAAAACAAAAACAGACAAGCGCACGGAAGAAGGATCGCAACAGCAGGCGATGCAAACGACCGGGCCCGCCGGCGCTCAGCAGACGGGGGGCGGCACCGCACTCATCGTGCTGAAGCCTCGCGAGGCTCGCAGCAGAGGCCCGCCTGCGCGCTCCTGAGAAAATTCCGCCCTCTGCCCTGGGCCGCCTCCCAAGGGCCGCGACTCTCGCTCCCGCCTCGGGGGGCGTGGTATTTTTTTGCGGCGTTGCGGGGAGGGCAGCTTTCTGACGCCCCGATTCGCGTGACCGAGACCGAGAGGAGCTCGAGGAACTGCTGGAACGACGGTCCTCTGCTTGTGTCTTCTGCACAGCTGAGAGGTGCTTCAAGTGTGGGGAAGTGTCAGAAGTCCCTGTACAACCTCAAGGCTGCAAAAATACACAGGAATCCGCGGTCGCGACACGCGCATGAGCGCCCGCCTCGTCCTGCAGGTCCTCGTAGAATTCCTCCACTTTGGCCAGCAGCTGCGGTGTGGGAACCTTCGGCTGTTGCAGCAAGGAGACCCCTCTCTTCTCCCACCCGCCCAAACCCCTCCCTGCCTCCATCGCTGGCAAGGCCTGCGGAGTCATGGCCTCGGGAACGCGCAGCGCAATGGCCCCGATGCCACATGCCGGTGTGTGGCTCAGCTCGCTGCCGGATCTAGCGGCTTGTACCTTCGGGGCAAGCGCAGGTGCCAGCTGGCTGAAAGATTTCCGCTCTTGCGCGCCGTATGCGGCTCGCAGGAAGAAGCGAAGTGCTTTCTGGCCTCACGAGCCTACCGCCCTGAGCCTGACTGACGCCGGCCTCAGCCAAGACAAGCCAGTTCCAACTCCCAGCTTTCAGCAACTCGAAGCTGGATGTTCAAGTGAAAGAACCCATCGCAACCCACGAGCCCCCAGCCAACATGGACGCCAGGACGCCCACCGGGACCGTCTCCGGCCTCGGGCACAAGACCAACCCTTACGAACCATCTTCCTCCGCTCGTTTCACCAAAAAGCCCTCGATTCCCCAGCGAAGTCTTCGACTACACATTCAGTGCCGGCATGAACAGCACAGACAAGACGTTTGCTTTCAGGGATCGGCGTCTGCACGCCGGTGTGCTGCAGTCCAGCCAGGACCTGCTGCGAAGGAGAAACCGCTTCTTGGGCCTGGGAAAGTCGGGAGGCTCGGGGAGCTTTCAATATCCAAGTAGATTGTAGACTACTTGGCCTTGCTAGGGAACTGCGGAACTCTGCACCAGCAGCTCGCGCCTGCTTCTGGTAGCTGTGTAGCATGGGCCTTACAAGACATCTGACACCACTGGACGAGAGGGCGAAACCACCCCAAGACAGTCGAAGACCAGGTCTGCCACACTGCCGGCATAGCCACCCCTGCCTGGTGTTTCGAGCAAACGGATCGATCTACCTATATGCAGCTGCATCCCCCACAATTGATTCTCTCAACTGCAAATCTTTTCGACGGGTCAGAAAGAGCCCTCGGAAGATCGGAGCATGGCAAAGGCTGCTGAAACGGAGCTTTGTTCGGACTTTCCAATGCAAACGTACACATCTTCAAGTGCACACTGCAGAGGACGGGATTTTGGTGGGAAGAAGCCAAGCGGGCCGGTGCCACGAAAGGAGCCATGCACGGCGCCACGCCGTGCATCGGCGGCCGCAATGCGCCTTCCGGCGGTTCGGGCTCCGACAGTCGGGTCGCACGCAGGGCATTCCAGGCCGTCGGCCTGCCATTCCAGGCAGAGGCGGAGCCGGCACCGACGTGATGGGCCTTAGCGAGGGGTCGCTCAGAACGGAAATTTCAGATTTGGATTAGAGGGATGTTCGCACGCCTTTGCTGGAAGCACTTAGCAGCGAGCCGCAGCGCTGCAGCGGCGGCCTGCGCGACGGGAGGCTGGACACCAGGCAGCTCCTGGGTCATCCTGAGCGCTCAGAGCGAGTGGATCCGCAAAAGGCGACTTCTGCTCTCCGAGAGGCGTGATGGCTTTCACCTCCTCGGCCTGAAGAGCTGAGGCACCGGAGAGGAGCGGAGAAAGTTGGTCTAGAAAACAGCTCTTGGATCTACTAGGCAATGTCAGAAAGATCTTGCAACGCAGCTCCGTATTCATCACCACTCCAAAGATGAAGTAGCTGCTTGACACCCACCCACGACCCACTAAAGTCCGGGGGCGCCTCCTGCGCAGAGAGGATGCCCCGATCGACCCAGAGCTGCACGAGACGGAGCACCCTGCAGAGGTTTGCGCAGAGTTTGGCTGTGTACGAAGAGGCAGAAGTCTGAGCCTTGATTACAAGGTCTGTAGATTCTCTGCTTTTTCCGTGGGAGGCTCGACAGCTGCTGTTCTGGTTCACCGTGGCCAAACTAGGCACGTCGCTTCTGTTGCTGATGCTTGCAATGCTGTATTACACCAGGAAAGCAGAAGTCAGCTTGACGCCGAGGCCTCGAAGTTTCGTCTCCTTGAGGCGACTGCAGCGCCTTAAGGCGCATTGGGATTCGAGTTCACGCTCTAAGAACGAGGCGAGAGCGGGGGGCCGGGCCAGCTGGTAGCACGGGCGCAGGATCCATGGCAGGTACGGCCTGAGACAGGCGAAGTTCGATCTCTCGTTGCGGTAGGATGCATGCAAGCTCCATGCTTAAATGCCCGGACCAAAGGAGCATGAGCATCCTCTCCCGAAGCAAGAAGGGTATGGGGATGTGAGGGCCGGGGAAGGACGCCGAGGCCACTGTTGCATTGAACAGCGCTCCTTGCGGGCGGCTTCTGTCTGCAGAAGGTCGTGCACGAGGTACAACACGTGTAGCCTCCAAAAAGCCGTGTGAAGAAGCGATTGCAACAAACTAACTACATCTTCGCAACCACATCTGCCTGTGAGCACAGGTTGACAGAAAAGACACGCGGACCATGATGTGACCAGCAATATGCGGTGCCAGGGCCTCACCGCCAAAAAATCTCACAGGATTTCAAGGGATGTAGTAGAGGACAGATTGAGGAAAGCATCCCTGAGGTCTCTGGCGCTGTTGCATTCGATCCAAAGCCGACCGCTCTTAATGGCATCCCGCGAAGCCATGTGCCTTCAAGCAGAGGTATCTGAGTGGAGGCAGACTCGAGACCACGCGGGGCGCGCGATCAGCCGAGCAGCTCAAGGGAGGCCAGGACTCCATGAAGCTGCCGCTCGACCTGCTTTCCCATGCTGTCCGTCTCTCACAGAGATATCGCCGTCTCCTGTCTCAACATCCCCAAACCCGTCTCGGGCCTCCGGGGTCAGCGCCAGCACCTGTGGCTCCTTCCATCGCCGCAGGACGTCCTCAGCGTGCGGAAGCAAGTTAGAAGCTGTCGCCCAAGACGCGCGGAGGACCGAGAACCATGCGGCCAGCTCCACGGGCGGGGCTCCCTGAACCTGCGGGGAGCACCCCGAGCACCGAACACTTCATCTGCAAAACCTCTGAGGCTTCGCCCTTCGGAGCTCGAGCTACATATCAGCCATAGAGAGACACAGACACAGAGAGAGAGAGAGAGAGACAGAGAGAGAGAGAGAGCGCTCGGACGCTCTGCCCGTGCTCGCCTGCCCTCCTCGGAGGAGCGTCGCCAGGCTGCCCGCTGTGGGAGCACCGGCCAAGGACCCAGCCATCCCCGTGGCCATCGCCGTCTGCGGCATCGTCTGCGGCATGGGCGGCGCAGGCGGCGCGGGCGGCCGCGGAGCCGTCGGCGCAAGCACCGGCGCAGGCTGTGCCGCCGCCGGCGCAGGCGGCGCCGCTGCCGGCACCTGCTCCGACTGTAGGGGTCCCTGAAGCAAGCGTACCATGTGTTTGTAGGGGTTATGTGAGGCAATGGTGAGTCCACAGAAGCTCGTCCGCCTGTGTCCCTCGATGCCTGGCGAGGACCTTCCGATCCGAGTGCAGCGCAATGTGCGTCTTTGGACAAGTGCACTACCCTGCCACCACCTGCTGGTAGTACTCAGCGCCCTCACCGCTGTACAAGAACGAGAACCTGCCACAGCTGCACTACACAATCGTGATAAATCTTGCAAACCATCCAAGGAGAATCCGGTCAGGGTCGCTGCGGATTGCTCGCATTTTTCTGCTTGACCGTTGTCTCAAAGTCAGAGCCATTCCTGAAACAGAAGAACAATCAGTTGCGTGTGCTCTGCAAACTGCCACTGGAGGGGCGCTTTACCTTGCAATGTGATCCGCCATGATCTCGATCCTCTTCCTGACGCGTCTTTGTGTGCCCCACCGGGGCTCGAGCCTTTGGGGTACTCTAATTCATGCACGTACTCGCGCATGTCTTCACCATCTCCCGAATATTGGAGCATGTATGACTCGTCCATTGATGTCCGCCGGGAGGCTTGCACTACGACTCTGAGGGCAATCGACTACCGACATCAAAGTACTTCGCATCGTTCATACAAAAGGAAAGTGAAGAAACGAAGCCCGACCTTGACGGAGCCTTGCAAAACCCCCGTCGGTGCCGCGCCTTAAATCCGGCGCCAGCATCGCGCCCAGATCCGCCATGGCCGACAGCCGAGCTGCTTTTGCTGCTTTCTTGGGGCTCTGCTCTCTGCTGTCGCATGTCGCGAGACGGCCTGTGGTCAGTGGTCTATTTCATTAAGCGAAACAAGCAAAAGATAAGGACATGAACACAGTGAACGCAAATCATGTTTTTTTGCATTAGTTTCGCTTATTAGAAATGAGCCGTTGCACTTCCAAAACAACCACCTATCAAAATGTAGCGCGTGGTGCTCGCTCCGCTTGTTTGCACTTCTTAAATTCAACACACGTGCCAATTATTTAAAATAAAAGTTAAACTGAAGGAGAAGTATGATAATAAGAATGCGTGCGAAAAAGTGCAAATTACAGCAAAATGAAGCACGCGTTTGCTTCGCTCACTTGCTTTTGTTTTATTTAGATTGTTCTTTTTCAAAGAAAGGGCACGTTTTCCATTCCAATAATCTTCAGGTGTCTAACGGGTAAAATGTGAAGTAAGTCTTGAAGGTACTACATATACAGGAAGCAGGTGCGTTGTGCACAAAAAAGCACTTTCTACATCTCCAAAATGTTCACTTCATTCTATCATGGAAAAACCTCGGTTGCGATGGTGAAAGCTAGGACATGCGGGGCTGGCAAGGAAAGGCCCAACATTCATTTTGTGTTGAAATAAAACTAGAATTCCAAAGCTGGCGAGACAGGGCAACAAGTTCGTGAAACTTCAAATTGTCATGGTCAGCTCGTCAGCTTGCCTTTGACTCAGCTTGAGGTTGGAGGCGGTGGTCGTCTCATGCTTTGAATGACGACTCCTGACAACGTGACAGGCCAGCAAGAACCCATTTCTAGGTGCAAAAGGACAGAGAAAAGCAGAACACTACACCACAGCGCGAAGAAACGCAACAAAGAAAAACAAAAACCTAGTGGCTTGAATGCACTTCATCTGTACCTTCTATGGACCGTTGCCGTTCTCGTGGTCGCGCTTTGGGCAACTTTTGGATTTGGGCTCGCTCTGCATTCTTGTTTGCTTTGGATGCTTTCCTACCACTGCTATTTCTGGAAGATTTGGGCCTTATCAGTGTTAAAATGGTGATTCCCGCGCGTTGCCTCGCTTGCGCGTGGGGGCGGGGTGGGGTGGAATCACTATTTTGGAGCTGGGCTGTGAAAAGGTTCCCGCGCGTCGCCCCCCGCTTACTGGAAAGGAGACCTTGTTTCGAACATTCCCGCACGCCCTCCCCAAACACGCGGGGGAATCACCATTTTGGTAGATTTGAGCCTCAAAAGTGTTAAAATGGTGATTCCCACGCGATCACTATTTTGGAGGATTTGGGCTATGAAAACGGAAAAAAGGTGATTCCCGCTTTTGGAAGCACACTGAATGAGCCATAAACCCTTGTCGTTGTAAGAATGTCGCTGTGGTTGGAAAGCTTGTCAGTGTGCACCTACCCTGTCGTCCTACTCTGTATCTCTGTAGGGATGCGTATTTCTTGCCCCCCTGGCTTTTGCTTCACGGATGGTCGTTCCTGTCAGGACTCAGCCAAGCAAGACTCAGGCACAAGAGTGTAGGCTTGGGGTGAACATTCGAAATCCACTTCCTCTCTGCTCTAATCCAAGCTCTATAAATCAATTGCTTGTGGTGGCTCGGCTTGAGATGAATGACAACTTCCGCGACACTCCGATTCGGCGCTTGGCTATCTCAAGACAAGCGGTCTCTTCAGTTCAAGGCTGCATCCTTTTTGGCCGTTCACGAGTGTCAGTCTGTCAGAGCTTCCGTGCTGTCGGGCAAGAGCTTGGCAGTGATGTGACCTTTGCTCGTGTCCACCTGGCATCTTGCAGAAAAAGACTGCTTCAGAAGGGATGCGCTGAATTCTGCCAGGCCTTTGTCACCTCGACTCTGACCGTCGTGCCTTCCGGCAGCCTGAATGAGGCAAAAGAACAGGAGAGAACTCGGCGCTTCGTCTCGCCAGGGCTGCCGCGTCCGCTCCATGGTCCGCGACCTGAGCTATGTCCGATTCGGCGCAGGAGCGGACGTTGGGGGAAGATGTTGCACGCACTTTTTGTTGTTCCTTCGATTTATGCTTCGGGCGGCGTCAAAGCTACAGGCCCATCTTCATCTTTCACGTCTCATCTGTGGGGCTGCATAGAAACACCCTCCACATCTGAACACCTCTCACATTCGCTGCATTTCGCTGCAGCCCCAACGGAAACTGGATGGGAAATCAGCAGGGAACCGTCGGCAAGCCCGTCCTGGAACAATCCTGGACCTCCTAGGCTCCACTGATTTCGTGACAGCGTGAATTCCACAATGTTGCTTAAGCTTCAAATGTTTGAAAGAGGGCCTTGGGCAAATATTTACAATGACATCAGTGCTCCTTGTCTGCCCTGGTACATACCCGAAAGCGATGCGATGACTCCTGCTCTTTCATGCAAAAGTCCATTCTAGGATGACTGCTCGTCCTGGCCAGAAGTATCTATCTTCATGCGATCGTCTTTCCTGGCATGTTTGGCGGCGGCACCGCCGGAAATAGAAAGCTGCATTTCTGTCACAGACCTCTCGTTCAGGCTGCGGGAACCGGAAACTCTTGAAAGGGGTCACTCTGTGTAAACAGTCCAAAGATGCAAGGAGCATGTACTTCACCTCTGCCTATGTGCAGCTGCGAATTCCCATGCCAATTGGAGCCACACACACCGTCCCCGGAGCCTTTAAGCTTGCGCTCAGCTCTGGAAAGACGCGGGAAAGATGGCTTCTCTCGCTCTGCCTTGGTGTAGGTCATGGGACTTCCTTCAGGGGCCTTCGTCGGCGTGAAGTGCCGAGGAGCCAGGGGGGTGCGACGAGAGCCTTCGGTTCTGGCACATGTCCATATGCAGGCGATGAGTGCGTCGTCGACGGCAGGGAGTCTAGCTGTTCGCCCTCGTCGGCTGTGCTGCCAGCATCCGAGTCGCACATGTCTTCCCAGCTTTCCTGCACCTGCGGAAAAGGCTAAACGCCCCGAGCCACAAAGCACTCAAACCACAGAATATACATAAATTGACTCTCGGCTCTTTCCAAGGTACGGTCCAGTCGGTTGCTTTGACCTTTGGAACTTCGACTGGAACTTCGATGCACTCTTTGACGTTGGGTTGTGGGCCCACCTGGTGTGCAGGAAAGGGGGGCAATGAAGGTGCGGGACGTGATGTGCACTGGCAAATGCGAGGCCAGCGAAAAGCACTCCACTGATGCACCCAGCACCTTGAATTCCCAGACGGCGTCTCCCTCACCTCAGGGCCGCAGCACGCTTTTTGGGAGCCAAAACTCCCTGAGCTCCGAGCTGAGCTCCGGGCCATCTTTGGGCACGGCGAAGAAGTCCAGCTCGAGCTCGGCCGAAGGTGGAGGCGCCCAATTTGGGTCATCGGTCTCGGGCTCGACTTCGGGTTCCGGAGCAGCCACAGGGGGCGCCGGGGCCGCTTGCAGCTTCTTTCGCGTCCGCTGCGCTGAGGCCTGGTGGATCACCGGCTTCTGCTCCTTCTTCTCCTTCTTGGCCGCCTTGGCCTTCTTCTCCTTCGTCTTGGGGCAAAGCTCCTCCCACGAGTCCACCACGCCGATCATGACTGCTGAAAGCCACTGAACCGAAACACCGCTGGCGCCGGACAACCGAGGCTGCACCACACTCCGTCACTCGAGGTGCGAAGCACAAGAGACTCACAGAAGCCGAGCCGCGTGCTTTGCGCCCTCTGTCCAGCCATCGAAATCATTTCGTGGGACCAGCGCCTGGGAGCTTGGGGCAAGAAAAGGACTCCGCAACAGCCTACATGACCGGACCATCACCGGGACCGACGCCGACGTCACGGCGCCAACGTCCACAAAGGCGCCGATGTGCTTGTTCACGTGCACCACCTGCGGGCGGAAGAGAGACGGAGCCGGCGCCGCCGCTTGGGCCAGGGCCAGGGGGCCTTCGCGTCGCAGGCCAGCCCTGGCCTCCGCTCCGCATCGCGGCACGCATTTGCGAAAGAGGGCACGTCTGATGTCGCGTCAGGTCCGAGGCACTGCAGCTCCGAGAGGCGCGTGCGGTTGGCGAAGACGTCCTGCGATCGGCTCCGGCCAGGTCACTTACTTGGCAAAGCTCCGAATGCCTGCATTGTCAGCACCGGACGATCTTGCCTGGCGCAGGGAGGGCAAACGTGCGCCTTTCGTTTCGAGCATCTGTCTTGGAAGCCCCACCAACTGGCTGGATGTGTAAGGACCGGGCTTGAGCTGCTTCACGAAACACTTCACTACGTCGCCGACCTTGACCACCTGCGGACAGGCAACTGCGCAAGATGCAATTCGAAGATCAGCCGGCACAACCCTTTCGGATCAAGCGAAAGGGTCCAAGCCCTTGAGAACAGCTCTTTCGGATTGACAGCCAATACGCCCACCATTCTCTCAAAGCCACGTCTGAACCCGTTCGCATCAAAAGATCACTGTACGCCACAAGCGGCAGTTCGCACAAATCCGACAGAGCATTCCCTGAAATCCAGCGTAGGGCAAACGATTTTTTCATGAAGCTTGCTCGGCCGTGCTGTGCAGATGATGATGTTGACTTGTGACAAGTCGCAGTGCAAAGGCAACTTGCGAACCGTATGCTTAGCGGCTAGCGGTCACGCAATCGGCCGCCCACCTCCCTGGCATGCCGGATGCGCAGCGTTGTCAGGTCGGACTTGTGCATCCTATCAAACACAAAGTGGATCATTCCAAGCCATTGCCGACAAAGCAAGACGCTCTCACTCTCACTGGTCCTACCGCGCCCGGCGCCCTCGACGTCTGCATCCACCTCAGGGAAATATGGGCCGCGCCAAACCTGATGATCCGAGGCGTGAGCTCCGCGCCCATGTGTCGCCGACAGACACGACGGTGGCTGTGACTGCATCGCCGATCTGCCCGGCTGCGCGTAGGACAGATGTCCGAAAAGATTTGGAGCAATGGGTTGTACCATCGTAAACATCAACAACTATCTGCTGAAGATTCTTTCTGAGTCATTTCCGAAGACTCGTCTTTTGCTGAGCACTGCACTAACATAGTGCACTGACGCCAGGCCTCCAGGCCGTTCAAGGCAGTGGCGGCTGGGAGCCTTGCCGGCTCAGGCTCAGGTCTGCCTTCCGCTCCTCACAGAGGCCCTCACCGGCCCTGCCGCGCCTGAGCCGCCTGAGTCTCTGCCCTTGCCGGTCGGTGCCACACAGCTGGAAAGCCACCTTGTGGACGTGCACACAGCGACAGCGAGGGCAATGAGAGTTGCTGTTTCGCCGTCCTGGCTGCACAGGAAGCATAGGACCGTCAAGAGGACGGGCCTGAACGGACTTTCCAGCGAGCTTCGAATCTCGGCCTCCGCCGACGCACCCCGTCCCCCCCCGCCCCCGGGCCTGAATCTGAGGGAGCGCTGGCAGGTGCGGCTTCTCCGACGAGTTTGGCCCTCCTTCGCTCTCCGCTACAAGCAGGAAATGTGGGCGCAGGAGTCTCTGAGGCTGGAGCCGGATGGTGTTGAAACATGGCTTCGGGAGGTTCGGTCCCACTTTGGGTACCAACTACACCCCTGGAAGGCTGAAGCTCCGCGAGTCCTGCTTTTCAACCGTTCCGAAACGACTCCCTTGCACGTCTCGACGTGAATATGAGGTGAGTGCGGACGTTAAGATTCGTCTTCTATAAAAGTGCCTTCTGTACTACAGTAGAAGTCTCCTGTTATCAACGGTTTGGAGAAGCTTCAGCCGTCGAGCAATCGGCTAGAACTCAGAGCCTCGCAGCTCCATTTCAGAGAGCTCCAAACCTCCCGCTGCACCGACCAGCGGCCTTCTGTGACCCTGACGCCACGCAACTGACGCAGCGAGGCTTCCTTTTTTTGCCAGAAGCCTGACTCTCCAAAGGTGAGGCAGGGACGGGACAGGCATGCGATTTTGCTGGGTAACAAATTGCAAGGACGTGCTGAAGCAGTTTTGGGGTTCCAGGGCCATGTGTGCATTGCGTGAGTTCTCCTCGGTTTTGGGGCTCGACCCGCACAATGTTGGAGATGCCAAGAGTTCCTCTTGGCCCTCCGGTGCATTTCCGCGAAGAAACAATTCATAGCTCACTGCGTCAAGTGAGGTTGAAAGCTAAAGAAAAATCGAGCAGTTCCACCAACACAAGTCAGATCAGCACTCTTGAAATCTGCATATTAGAGCAGTGAAGCAGCTTCTACAACCGGTGTTCGAGCCCTAGAAACGCGGGAAAGCTCGTCTGCAGCCTTGGTGTCATCTCGACCAGACAGGTCATCCCGTAAAGTTGGACCCGGCAGCCCGGAAGCGCTGCCGCTTCTGCGGCTTCGGAAAGATGGTTTTTTGAGCAGGTCTCCACTACTTCTGACGGTGATCGCCTCTCCATCCCTCCAGTGTCACACTCTCAAGCCAACACGCATCTTCTGGAACAAATCTACAGCAGGTTGCGTCGTTAGGCAGTGAACACCATAGAGAAGAGCGACAACGGGTATGATCGCCCTTCACTGCTGCATACTGGCCTCGTCTAGCCACTACCCTCCGCTCCACATTTGCCCGTGTCAGAATCGGTATGTGGTATTACTTCCGCCTCTAGCTTACGTAGGTTCTCATGTGGTCATGCACAATGGCGACGTGCGCCAAGACTGTACTCGTCTGCAACTCACCACAACACGAGTAATGAGGCTAGTTCCTGGTGTTTGCTCCAAACAAAGTGTTCTGTTGATTGCTAGACAGTTAAACACGTGGGACACCGACGTGTTCAATGATAACAAGCAAAAGAGACACAGCAACGCCCCTTTTACTTGAGCCACATCAAGTTGTGCCGACGTCTTCACTGAGCTCTCCTAACAAGCTGAATAGCAGCATCTCCTAGGCATGAACTGTACGGGTAATAATAACTGTTTAGGGTTTAGGGG
>CAJNJA010090574.1:0-16503 GCA_905231915.1 Symbiodinium necroappetens
TATATATAGATATATATGTATATATTTTTTTTTGTTTCGCAGAACGTCGCTCTGGGCTCTTGGGTTTAGGGTCTAGGGGGTCGGGATGGGATGTCGGTGTGGGGTTTGTAGGTGCGAAGTGCCCTTCAGCTAGCGACATTTCGGAGCTATTAGCCTTTTGTAGTTGTACTTGTGCACGGTGTTATGTAAACCTTTTAGCTTAGAGAGTACATGTAAATAATATTGAATATCTTGAAGATTTTATGTACTCATACCTGACCCTTAAGCTAACCTCTAGATCTTGGTATCGCGATGATTGGGTTCAACAGGGAGTTCGATCCATGAGCCTCCACTCGCCAACCCCAAACTTATCTCCTCAATTTGTAGCTAGGTCTGTGAAAAGGATCCCAGACGTAGTAGTATCCTTGACAAGCACCCTGTCATTGCATAGCCAAGCCCTGAACCCTAAGGCCCGAACCCAAGCCCCGCCACTCCGCCCAACACTTTGGATCCGAATCTGTAGATCCCCACTACACCCTACAAAAAAGGAGGCTTAAATAATTACCGACACTACTTTGGGGGTTCCTTCTTGTAATTATGGTACAAGTAATGTCCCCGCAAAACCCTATTCTAATTCTTGAGGCCCCCTACATTACCCAACCCAACTTCGCAAGCTGCGAGGCTTCAAGTACTACAAGCGGTCAGACTCTCAGCAGTTCGCAAAGGATCCTAAAGCCTCACTCCAAGGGTCCAAAGGGCCTAATAATTAGGTACGTGGGTTTAGGGTTTAGGGGTTTAGGGTCTAGGGTTTAGCTTTTAAAATGGTAGTACTTAGTTTTCTAGGCTAGGGTTTAAGAGAATATCTGATTATTAGGTACTCGGACCCTTCGGGTCTGGGCAGGTACTTGGATGCTTTCAATTAAATGACTCAGTGCCTGTCGTGGTCCCAATGAACCCCGAGCCTGAGCATGCTGCGCAATGATGGATGCCCTTGGGGGTTTAGGGTTTATTTGAAGGATCATGGCAACTAGTAACTAGGGTTATAAATTTGTAAAAGAAAGGATAACTATAAGTATAATTACTTATAACCCCATTTAATTAAGGTACTTATAACCTTACTTACTACGTCCCATGAGCCTCCAAGTAGGGCTGAGGAGCTTTGGCCCTGCGCAAGGCTCGAAGCCCAGAGGCGCCCCAAGCCAGATGGGACTTTCCGAAAATTAGGGTACCTTATCCTGGGGGTCCTTTTTATAAGGATCCTACTATTTAGGGTACTATATTAGGGTCCCCTATTTTCGGAAACCCCCCAGATGGCAGAATAAAGATCCAGAAGGGGGTTCTTTCAAGGCTCCAAAACTGGTGATGTGTCGAGGCCATCGGCCGCAACGAGACTACTTTAGCGCTCAAGGTCTTGAGGTGTAGGGTGAGGATTTAGTTTTTCGGGTTTAGTTGTGTATGAACGCAAGTGCCATGCCATCCAAGGATTGAAAACCGCAACAAAGTGCAAACCTAATTGCAGCACGGACAACAAGCTTCAGAGACCAAAACCCTGACATAACCCTGCACCCTAGACTCCAATCCCAAGAACCCTAGACAGTGACCCTGAAGAATACCCAGATCTTCCAAAATCCTGTAGTTCAGGCATAGACCTTAAGCCTTAAGTCTTATTCGCGATCCTACTACAGTTTAACGTAGATTCCTTAAATTAAGGGATCTTGGAAGATCTGAGTTCTAAGCCGGATACGAGCACTTTCTTCGCCTAGGCGTGGGATGGCCCGGATGTACCAGGTGTCCGAGAGTGATCTTGATTTCCTTCCCTCCAGGCCCTACGGGGTGTCTGGGAAACTGAAGGGATTTCGAAGGGTTTCGGTAGTAGACAAATGTATACCATACCAACATGAGGCAGGTAATCATAAAGAATATATAGGTATAACATACCAGACTATGCCAGAGTGAACTATAACACTGCACTAGAGTGCCACGGTGCAAGGAAGTCGGAAGTTGGGTCGTGTTTTTAGGATTTAGAAGGCAGGGTGTCGCTGACAACCCCAATGGGTCCAAGTGCTCAATAATCATATACTCTCCCAAATATTAACCTAGATAACTAGTATCCGCAACCAACGTATCTTACTATTGGGTCCTTTGGACCTTCGGGCAGGTGTTCCTGATCTTAGAGATCTCAAAGGCTTGGGCATCAGAGTTTAGGGTCTAGGGTTCAGGGTTTGGGTTTTACTGTTCGGGGTTCAGGGTTTAGGGTTCAGTGTTTAGGGTTTAGGGTTTCGGGTCGAAGGAACAGCAGGAGCAGGAGGCATGAGCACCAGCATCAGCAGTAGGCAGTAGCACTAGCTGCGGTAGTTGGTGCATCGCCGTGGTCGCGGATATGTCTGGTAGTGCTGGTTTTTGTTGCTGGTGGCGTTCCCTGATTTAAAAAATTAACCCTTTGGGCAAAGGATACAATAGAGGTCCTCAGATTAAGGGTCGAAAAGAAGGGGTATTCATCAGGTACCTACAGGATTCGGATACCTGCCACCTCAAGATGCTTCCGACCCTTAAACCCTAAACACAAATCCCCCCCCCCCCCGCCTTTTTGCAAGGAAGTTCTTCTGCAAGGGTACGACCTTTCCTTTGCTGCTTCGGGCCACTTGGCTTCAAATCAAGCAAAAAGTCGGGCTAAGTAGGCCCATGTCCGGTCTCGCCACCCCAAATCGGAACGATGAGGGGCTCGCAGGGACTTTGGGTTTTGCAGTTTTGCTGTTTTGCTTCGGCAGACCATGTTCACCGTCCGACTCCCCTTCACGAAGGCTATAGCTCAAGCACGGCTCATGATCCTAGGTTGCAGGACTGATGACTTCGGTGAGGCGTCACATAAACGATCATAAGCGGCTAGACAGCGCTGAGCCCTTGACCAAGTATCTACGGATTTTCTCGTGTAGACTTTGCAGGATTCAGTGCCAGACAGTGCCAGAGTCGAAAGCCATAAGCCCCAAAAGACCAGTTCCTGAGACTGAAGCCATACACCCTGAGGCTTATTTTAAGAAAAGCTATGCGCCCAAAAAAAGCGCGGAGGGCTCTTTCCCCAGTCCCCGTGGACAGGGACGAGGTCAGACGATGGAAGCCAGATGACGTTTCCTTAGAGCATGAAGCAATTTCATTAATGATCGACGATCCCCACCGTAAGGAAACCTACTAAAGACCTCGAAGTTGCACTGCTTCAAAAACACTACTATAGGTTGAGAGTCTTTAGCATGAGTGCCGCATACTGCGCACCCCTCTCCACCACGTACATACTGCGCCTAGACAATACTGGAGTTGTAGAGCATGCTTCCCCCTTTTTGTCCATGTGCCCACCAATTGAACACCCGATAAAACCATAAATCCTATCACCTAGACCACCAAATCAGGCACTGAACCGTAAACATTACACCCTAAACCCTAAACTGGACCCTAAACCCATCTAAACCCTAAAACCCTGAATCCTACACCCTAATCCTCAAACCCTAAATCCTTAAGCCAGAAAAACCCTAAACCGAAGTTCAGAGACCGTCAAATTCGCACCCGAGGCTGGTGACTACCTTGTGACGGGGTGCCCCCGTTCATGGCTTATGGAGTTTAAGGTTGAGGGGTTTTGGGGTTTTGGGTTTAGGGTTTAGGGGTTTGGGGTTTAGGGTTTTGAGGTTTAGGGTTTATGGGGTTTAAGTTTTAGGGCTTTTGGGGTTTAGGGTTCAGGGGTTTAGGGTTTGGGGCTTATAGGGGTGTAAGGTTTCGGGGTTTAGGGTTGTGGGTTAAAGGTTTCAGAGTTTCTGATCCCGGTTTTCAGGATTTAGAGTTATAGGGTCTATCATTTGGGGCTGAGTGGTGTTGGATTTTGGGCTTCAGGTTTGCTTGTTTGTAGTTTAAAGGCAGTATCCCTCTGTTGTCCTCATATAAATACGGGAAACTGGAGTATACTACTGTTGATAATAGAAATCTTGCATTGCCTTAAGGACCCTAAGCCCTAAACTATGGGAATTGTGGTATGTTCGAAAGCTCGTTCGGGTTGCCAAGGCCCCTGAATTAGGCTTTCGAGATGGAGCTGCGGTCTACTGTAGGGACGAGAGCACGGCATTTCTTAAAGGGTTTGAACCCTACCTGGGCCCTAAATAGCCTACTTTTTTAGGGACTTATATGAGGAAATCATAATAAGGAACCCTAAAAAGGTAGGTTCTTTAGGGTCCCGGTAAACCCTAAACCCCGCAGTCGGGTTTCGGGTTGAGGGGCTTCAGTAAGCTCCAACATCTGAAGGCTCGGTGGAACAACGAGCAACCCAAAAATCACTTACCCTTAGCATCAAAATAGCCCAAAAGCCTTGTATAATAGGGTCTTTGGGCCCAAAAGCCTTAAAATATGAGTCCTTGGATGCTAAGGGTTATAGAACCCCTACAGAAATACTTGGCCTAGCTCCTTATGTCATAGAGCCTCCGGGACCTGAGCCCCTAAGATGGTTTAGGTCTTTAGGTCTTTAGGCTGTAGGGTTTAGGGTTTCTTAGGGTTTAGGTCTTTAGGCTGTAGGGTTTAGGGTTTCTTAGGGTTTAGGTCTTTAGGCTGTAGGGTTTAGGGTTTATTAGGGTTTAGGTTTTAGGCTATAGGGTTTAGGGTTTAGGGCCAATGCGGGTGCTTCAATCTCGAATTCTGGAGATGTGCGCATCCTGGCGCCGAACGGGACATCAGGGTGGCCTTTTGCAACTGAGGCCTTAGGGGGACGGTGTTGGACTTTGGACTCTCAGTAGCTCCGATTCGACACAAGCGCTAAACCCTCGTTCTCAGTGGCACAAAAAGGGGGCACAAAAGCAACAACACCCCAAAGTCTAAACCTGTCCAAAAGCTTCCCAGCCTTTGCTTTCACGAACTTTCCACCTCGAGCTAGTCCACCACAAGTCGTCCAAATTAGGGTTTCGGGCGTAGGATGTGCTGTCCTCAAGCCCTTGACCCAGAATTGTAGTTGCTACACCTACCTGGAAGGTATCCCGACTCATCCGAGATCTACCTCAGTCGTCACGGGGAAGAGGCTGGGGCTGTAGAGGGTTCTGTAAGGCTTTGCAATAACGACCTTGGAGTTTATAGGTGTGTTTGAAAGCATCCGTTCGACTTGTTTCTGCTGAGGGTGGCCTTTCACGGGTTTCAGGATTTTCATGCAAGACAGTGGCCTTAACAACTAGAGTAGGCTTTTCTGTAATAAATTAGTAGAATTCCCTCAGGGTCCATGTGCCCAAATAGTATATACTTTGGACTTAAGGTAGTCCCCATATAGGTACTTTGGGGCCAAAGTATATACTATCTCGGCACATGGACCCTTAGGGGTTACATTCCGGAGCCCTAAACTCTAAACCCCTAAATTCCTAAGCCCCTAAACCCTAAACCCCCAAACCCTAAACCCTAAGCCCCTAACTGAACCCCTAAAACCCCTAAATCCCTAAGCCCTACTCGTCTACAACTCAGGTCGGGGCCTGAAAAAGCCGATTCCTTTTTGTGGATTCTACAAAGACTGGGATTTTGGAGGTTTAGGGTTTAGGAGGGTTCAGGGTTTAGGGTTTAGGGGGGTTCAGGGTTTAGGGTTTAGGTAGGGTTCAGGGTTTAGGGTTTAGGGTTCAGGATTTTGGAGTTACCATGCTTTGAACAGTTTTTCGGGGACCTGTTACTTTAACGAACCAGCATGAAAATGATAAAGGGTTTATACTTTGTTTTCCCTGGTTGCTCCAAAGTGCAGAAAGAAGTCAGAATAAGGAGCACTAAAAAGGGTACGTAGGCTATTTGGGGGTACTGCTACAAACCCTCACAACTGCAGCCCTTAACCCCCCAACACTTTGCACCACGAGCGCCTTAGAACCTTTCGTTCAACCTCTCAAAATCGGAGCGGACCAGACCCGAAGCCCGATACCCCCTTTCTAAAGACTCCAAAACCCCTTCATTAAGGAATATGCCTCAAATCATATTTGGGATTCTATTGTAGTTTATAAGGTATATTCCTTCATTAGGGGGTTTTGGAGTCTCTGGGTTTCCGAATCCCTACGAAGCGGTATGGATCTCCTGAAACATTGTTTACAGCCCTACTACACACAAGCTAGCAAACCCTAAACCTCAACAAAACCCTAAACCGCGCACTCCTACACCCCGTTTTCCTGGGTGTGCGGCAGGTCTTCGAGCATGTCTCGCACCGTGAGCTGATCCGCTCGCAGGCAGAGAAGCCTTGTCCGAGCACGGGGGAGCTTTAGGGTTTAGGGTGTTAGTCCCTAAGCCCCTAAACCCCATAAATCCTAAACTAAGAGAAGCCTCGTCCGAGTACACTAAGGATTTAGGGGTTTAGGGCTTAGGGGCTTTAGGGCTTGGGGTCTAACTCATAGGCTGTAGGATTTAGGGTCTGGGCATTCGGAATCGAAAGTTGAGGGATCCTTTAGGGTTCAAAAGTTAGAGGTACTTTGGGGAGTCCGTGAATTAAGGGACTGGGTCATTTGTGTGTAGGGTTGTGGTGTTTAGGCTTTATGGGCCCTAAACCCTAAACCCTAGACCGGGGGTTGCATGAGCTTTCATGGTCCCAGACCGTTCCCATCAACGTCCCCGGCTCCCGAAGTAGGGCCTGAGGGTTTAGGGTTTAGGGTTCAAGCACACCTGGCCCTAGCTGTTGCCCCATCGGCTGTTGGATAACAGTCGTTTTTGACAAGCGTACGTACGGCTCCTTCTGAATATTGGCGAGCATGTATTTCGGAGTTCTTAGAATGGGGATACTGAAGCCCTAAACCCTAAATCCCCACGGTTGATGATATAAATCCTGCATTACCCATAATAAGGAATATACCACAATCCCCATAGTTTAGGGTCCTTAAGGTGATGCAGGATTTATATCATCAACAGTATTACCAGGGTTCAGGGGATAGGATCTCCGGCTTAGGGGGCTAACCTGAAACCCTAGTGCCCTAGAAGGGCGGGGTGGGGTCTATAGAACCGCTTGGATCTTCTCCGGCGACTTTAGCGTGATGGTGTCAGGTTCAGGATTCAATCCTGGTTTGCTATGCCCGGAAGCCCACATCCCAGAGGCCAAAAAAGGCTAAACGCTCATCCCCCCCCTACCCCCACCCCCAACCCTAAACCCTAAACCCCCAGGGGCCTAAAACACGGAGATGTTGGTGTTTGGCAAGACAGGCTGCTTTCTTCAGAGCTGACAGCTGCGGCAACGACTGATGGATTCATCCACACTTCGGCTGAAAATTCGGTGTTCAGGCTTTGGAGTTTCGGAGAGTTTCCCTAAGCCCTAAACCCTAAACCTTCCCTAAACCCAAAACCCTAAACCCGGGTTTTGGGTCCAGGATGTGGTCGAGGGGTTTATATTTCAGGGCTCCATGCAGACGGGGCCCGAAGCTCCTCAACCCGAAGCCTCAAAGCGAAGCACCGACTGTTGGTTGGAAGAGGGTTTTGGGCTCCTTTAGAAGCAGTAAGTGCATGTCCCTAAACCCTAAACCCTAAAGCTTAAACCCTATAGAAAAAATAATAAGGAATCGTAAGGAATAACATTGGGCATGATTCAGGCTTCTATTTTGGACCGCTCCAACGAAAGGAGATCCGATCCCAGACCGGTAGACCCCGAACGTGGAAGGGCAAGCCATTGAAGAAACAGAACAAAGAGGCAACCCTAAGATATCTTTATCATCTCTCTCGGGTTTAGGGTGTAGGTTTAAGGCTTAGGGTTTAGGGTTTGAGGTTAGGATTTAGGCTTTAAGGTTTAGGGTTTAGGGTTTAGGGTTTAGGAATTCGGGCTTCAGGTTTAGGGTTTAGGGCCCCTGCTTCTAGAGTCCCCCCAAATGTTTCAACCACGGGTCATAGCTTAGACTCGTCGTACGTAGATTGTGCATACTTAGATTCCCCAGAGAGCCCCAGGGTTTAGGGTTTAGGGTTTAGGGTATACCTCTCGAGTCATAGAGGGCTTCATAATATGATGTAGTAAAGTACGTGTCTTGATGAAGGGCTTATTCAACCTCCTGTAGGACCCCTTTCAAACAACGAGTATACTCCTGAGTCCAGAGGTATTGGGCTGTCTGTGTAAAGGATTCAGGCTCGCCACTCCCCTAAACCCTAAACCCTAAATCCTAAACCCTAAACCCTAATCCCTAAACCCTAAACCCTAATCCCTAAACCCTAAACCCAAGGCCCTAAACTCTGAACCCTTAAGCCGCAACAATCCGCCGAGAGTGCCGACTGACCTCAGTCACGGACATCTTGACTTGCGTCTTGGGTTTAGGGTTTAGGGTTTAGGGTTCAGGGTTTAGGGTTTAGGGTTTAGGGTTCAGGGTTCAGGGTTTAGGGTTTCGGCAGCTGTCCGGCTTCCAGTAGCTGGTGCTTGCAAGATACATGCAAAAAGTCTACTTCTGAGCGAAATTACCGGCCAAGTGAAAACGGCCCTTCACAACCAAAACCCTAAACGCTAAACCCTGTTCAACACCCCGCCCCTCCAAGTAAGGCTTAGTGTGGCAGCGGGTTCTGAAGTAACCCCCTTAACCCAAAGTGTTTCAAGATGACGGCTTCGAAACCAGAAGATTGCAGACTGACGCTTAAGAATAGAGGGTTTAGGGTTTAGGGGTTTAGGGCTTGGGGTTTAGATCAACTTTTGGATGCTCTATGCTGCTATAAGACTCACGTGGCGCACTCTCAACCCTACAGCCTAGCATGCTTGGGGCTCCGGACGTTTCATACTGGGTCAACAGTATCCCATGCTACTAGACTAGCACTGCCCACTGCGGCAAGTAAGCTGCTTCGTCAATGGGCCATCGCAACAATGTCACCATCATATTGATTTAATGTTGTGCTGCGCTGTCATCAGATGGTGCCTGTCTCATGTAGGGACCTTGATATTGCAATAGGATTGTGGTATATTCTTGGTACATTAGTCAAAGCACATCTATAAGATGCAACCCCAAGGGAGAATATGGCAGACAACTCCGGCTTCCATGTTGCTTGTCTACGAATGAACCTGATTAAGAAACCCTGGGTCTTGATTCGGTTTCTGAAGATGTATCCGATTATGTTGGGGTTATAGGGCCAGGGTTTGGGGTTTAGGGTTTAGGGTTTAGGGTTTAGGGTTTAGGGTTTCTTAATCAGGCTTCCTAGATTAGCTAGCCTCAGTCAGGCTAGAATCCGGGCTGCATCTCGAACTGTCTACGGTTTGAGGGTAGACGGCCCCCTTGAAGGGTGCGTGGAGCTTTTGCCGCAGGGTTTAGAGCTTAGGGCTTCCGAGCTCCAAGGCGTTGGGGCTGGGGGCCTAGGGGTAGCCGGAGACTCCAACCCAAAACCTCTTAGCTGAGGGTTTAGGGCTTTAGGGTTTAGGGTTTAGGGTTTTAGGGTTTGGGGTTTGGGGTTTGGGGTTTGGGGTTTTAGGGTTTGGGATTTTAGGGTTTAGGGTTTTAGGATTTAGGGTTTAGGGTTTTAGGGTTTAGGGCTTTAGGGTGTACGGTTTCGGGGCTTTTGGGGTCCGCCTACTACCTCACATCCGCCCTGGGTCCTCAAGTAAGTGACTTTGGAGTCTCTGGGTACCCAACCCGGACCGCCAAGCCCCGACATTAAGGCCTTGATGACTAGGGGTCCTGGGTTTAGGGCTCATAGGGTTTAGGGTTTAGGGTTTAGGGTTTAGGGTTTTAGGGATTTTGGGGTTTTAGAGTTTAGGGTTTAGGGTTTAGTAGGGCTCGCGACCACACATTCATGCCGGCACGACAGGAGGATGATGTTACTAAGCGAGTCGTGAACCACAATCTTGAACCAGAAACATCCATCCCACAACTCGATAATATGTCCGAAGTCCGAGCAACCAGATTAGTCCTGAGCACCCCGCCCGCACTGACAGCCACCTGCAGCGCCACTTTCGCAGCTTCCGAGGACGTGTCTACCTGCTTCAGGTGGGTTAATTAACATAGAGCCCTAAACCCTAAACCCTAAACCCCTAAACCCTAAACCCTAAGCCAGAAAGTTGGAATTAAACATCCTCATGCAGTTACACGGCACTGCGCAAGTACTCCCAGGAGGAATGGTCGGCAGTCTATCTTGCACCTTTCTTGGGTTCACTGTGGGGTGAACGAACCCTAAACCCTGAACCCTAAAACCTAAACCCGAAATCTTAAACCCCAATACCCTAAAACTCCCAAGCCCCAAACCCTGAACCCTGAACCCGAAACCCTAAACTCTAAACCCAAGCACGGGGTGTGGAGGCTCCATTAAGATCCTGAAAAATTTGCCGTGTAGGGGTGGAGGAGTGCGTTTTGGGTTTCGGGTTTGGGGTTTAGGGTTTAGGGTTTAGGGTTTAGGGTTTTTCGGGTTTGGGGTTTAGGAATTCTTCAGAGTTGCGGAGACTGATGGTGCAGAGGCTTCGGGAATAAAGGGCATTGTCAGCACTACGCCATCAAGAACCGCTTGTGACTAAGATGCATCTTTGCAATGCAGCACGGCGTGACCAAACTCAGGATGCCCTAAACCCTAAACCCTAAACCGTGTGTGCAAAATCCTTCCTCAACTTCCTAAACCTGGAAAACTTGCACAGCGAAACCTGCAAGCCTACACCCGAAACCTGAAACCCTTAAACCCTAAACTCTAAAACCGAAAACCCTAAACCCCAAAACCGAAACCCTGAAGCCCATGCGCCCGAACCCGAGCACAGCTGGCCTGGCGTAGGCCCTGTTGCACATGCACCTGAGGTTCAGGGGTTTAAGGGGTTTTGAGGGTTTAGGGGTTTAGGATTTAGGTTTTAGGGCTTGGGGGTTTCGGGGTTGAGGGCTTTTGGGGTTTAGATAAGGGTTTAGGGCCAAGGGTCCAGACTCCATGAATCCGCAGCCAGCAAACCCTGGAGTCGTCGAAATCGAAACTCTCAGAGCTGTCCAGAGCTTTCGCCAGCGGCACCTCAAAACAAGACGTGGGCCACTCGCTGTTCGAGCCAGCTAGAGGCCCCATCTTCGTGCAGCATCAGAGAAGCAACCGGTATCTCAAGGAACTTTGCAATCTTGAGCAGGGCGGTGCAGAACTTCGTAAAGGACAGAGGCTGCAAACGACGGCTGGAGAGCTGCATCCGAGCGATGATTGAAGTTGTACCGAGATGGTGGATTGAGCCAGCCAGAGATCTTCATTGGGGGGTACAGGATTGCAGACCTCACCATCAGCTCCACAGCCAAAACACATGCGAGCAAACGGGGTTTAGTTCAGGGTCAGAGGTGCAACAAACCCTAAACCCTAAACCCGGCCCTACATGCCCCCTAGCCCTGAGCCCCTTGCCAGGTCCCCGCATGCTGCCGCCGCCCGCAGAGGCGCCGCAGTGCGCACCCTGGCTCTTGAAGGGTGGAATATAGGGGCCTTAGTAGTTAGAACAGGGTTGAAGGGTGTAATATTTCATTTTATAGTACACTATGATATAGTATATTATAGTATATAGTATATAACCCAAAGCCCGGAACCCAAAGCCCCAAGCTCAAAACCCTTAAACCCTAACCCGTGAGCTGATGGCGTATGAGGCCGCAGCTGCAGTCGGAGGCCAGCACTGTTGATGATGTATGTCCTGCATTACCTTAAGGACCCTAAACTATGAAAATTATGGTATATTCCTTATTATGGGTCATGCAGGATTTGTATCATCAACAGTATGAACCATGAGGGATTGGGGTTCCAACACCCCGCAACCACCCTTTAGCAGAGCTGACGTACCCACTAATGACCTGATCATCCAAGGCGGCTTAAAAACCCCATAGTGATCCCTGAAGCCCAAAAAAACAACCTAATCCTAAACCCAATGTCTATGACCTAACACCCTAACTGTAGACCCTAAACCCTATACACCCTCAACCCTAAACCCTCTAGAAACGCCCAGGAAGACAAATCTCGGCCTCTCCCGAAGGCTATGAACGCGGAGCTCAGCCGAGAGGTTCGAGAGCCTGGGGTTTAGGGTTTAGGGTTTAGGGGAGTAGAGGGCTCTCTGGGTTTAGGGGTTTAGGGTTTAGGGTTTAGGTTTGAGGGTCTTTTTTCAGCGTATGTTTAGGGTTTGGGAGTTTAAGGTTTAGGGATGTTTGCGGTTCAATATGGGCACTTGACTATTCCAAAAAGCGTTCTCTACGGGCCCGCTCATAAGGCTGCATAGATACCATGGTTATCAAGGCTTCTGTAGTACTTGGCCTGTTGCTGTTTCAAGCTTCAGTGCTTACTTGTCTTGAAGCCGACGCAGGCTACCCTACAGAATGCACGACTGAAGAGCCTTTGGCCTTTCCGCAGAAATAATCGTAGAGTGGCTTAGAGCTCGTGTACAAAAACAGGATGAACCCTAAACCCGAATAGCAACCTATCTGAAGCCTTCTAGAAACCCTCAATGGAGCCCTTTAGAGGGATCCCTTGGACGAATCAAAATAGAAGCCCAAACCCTAAAACCCTAAACCCTAAAACCGCCAACTGAGGGCCGGGCTGGTGGGTCAGGGGGTACGCCACATGCTCGAGCATGGCTGCTGCTAGACCCCTTGGGCGCCGCCTCTCTAACTCATAAACTTTCCAGTACCCTGGCCCAAAACAGTTTGAACTTTTCTTTTAGTAGGGGTTTAACATACCAAAAAAATTAAGTTTACCTATTGGGCTCCTAAGAGCTCATAAACTTTCCAGTAAGCCTGTTTCGGGGGCTCAGGTTTCGCGCTCGGTGGTGTAGGGCTCATGGGTCTTGAAGAGGTCTTGTCATGGGCCAAAGATTTGAGGTAGGTGCTATCCATGTCTAGGACCTTCCACTGCTGCTACTTGCTGTCGGTGGTGCCCTGCTACACCGGCAAGTCCTAAAGCTTGACACCCCCAAGATACCTTCAGCCCTGAGCCCGAACAGTCTCCCGGTCCTGAGTTTGGTTCGGGTTTAGGGTGTAGGGTTTAGGGTTTAGGGTTTAGGGTTTAGGGGGGCATAGCATAGAACCATCTGGGATCGAGGATGTGATGCTGGTGTAGAGAGAGGCTGCGCGAGGCCTGGCGAGGTTCTTGCGAGCCGTCGATGTTACGGTTTATGAGTTGGATCCAGGGTTAAGCCAGTTGAGCGTGGGGTTTAAAGTTTTAGGGTTTACTGTTTTGCTTCGCAAGGGTGGTTCCGGCACATCTTCTGGCGGATCGGGTCAGACAAGTCAAGAATGCCATGCTCAAATCTAGGCAGCCAGGAATCAGCAAACGCCAAGATACACTACACTAAAACCACACAATGTAAACACTGGGCGGGAACCCTAAACACGAACTCCTTCCATCCTGAACCGCGGCAGGCAAGTCCAGGGGGCACTCATCGTAATTGAGCTCGATGGGTTTGGGAGGTCCCGGACGGATCTGGGCGCGGGGCAACTTCCGGTCTAGGCTTCAAGCCTTTGAGGTCTATAATTTTTTATACTGTAATATAGATATACTACAGTATTAATGTCATATAACAGAAGATGATATGATTTGGAGGCCTTGGGGCTTTCGGCTCTGCAGGTGTTTAGGCTTTTAGTGATTGGGGTTCAGGGTTTCGGCCCTGTGGGGCTTGAGGGTGTTCGTGGGAGGACACTGGGTTCGGGGTCTAAGGGTGTTAGGGTTTAGGGTCTAGGGTGTTAGGGTGTTGGGGTTTAGGGTTTAGGGTGTTAGGGTGTTAGGGTGTTAGGGTTTAGGGTTTAAGGTGTTAGGGTTTAGGGTTGGGAGGCAGATGGAGGCCCTGAGATAAGGCACTTGGGCTTCCACCGTCTCGCGTTGCATGGATGCAAGGTAATACCGGTGGAGACAAGCCTCCCTAAACCCCTAAACCCTAAACCCCCAAAACCCTAAATCCTAAACCCTAAACCCCTAAACCCTAAACCCTAAACCCCTAAACCCTTGCAAAAAAGCAACCGCACGCAAAAACCCGCACAGCCAGAGACATCGCATTGGATGGAATGGTGCAGATCTGATTTGAGGGTTGGTTCAGGGTTCACCGGAAAGCTTTAGGATTTAGGTGGGCTGAGGGTTTGGGGTGGGATGGGGTTTAGGATTCAGGCTGGTTTAGGGCCTATGGAGGGTGGGGTAGGTTGGGGTTGACAGTTGAAACCCTAAATCCCTGAATCCCTAAACCCTAAACCCTGACGGTTTAAGACATACTGCAGTGGAAGGATGTGAGTTCTTCGGATCCCTCCGGCTTCACTGATCAAGGCAACATAATATAGCGACTTTAAAAATTCGAACAGGGCGTTGGGGTGGCCATACTATAGTTACTATAATATAACTGTAGTAAGAAACCTCAAAAAAGTATTGGCAATTTTTTGCCTTAAGTTCACCAGGGTTTCGGGCGTCATGCGGGGCACCCCGAGATGTCTTTGGCTGCGGAGCCCCAAAGACGAAGATGCTAAACCCTAAAACCCTTCAAATTCAAGCCACGGAAATCCCCTCAGAAGCCCACACCAGTACACCCTAAGCCTGCCTAAACCCTAAACCCTAAACCGGGCCCGCCTGTCGGGTTAAGGGCTTTGGGTGTAAGCTGCCGGCCTCCCGCAAGTTCCGCAGCATCGGCGAGCCCGTCACCATAGGGGAGACAGGCGCGCTGGTCGCCGGGCTGGTCACCACGGGTGCGCTCGTCCTTTCGAAGCAACAGACCCCGCAGAAATCTTGAATCGAAACGAACCCTAGGCCCCAAACCCCCAAGCTTAACCTGGGGGTTTTCTTATACCCTAAACCCTAAACCCTGAACCCTGAACCCTAAACATAGAGTTTCAAGCTCTTCTGCCTAAGTAAGGGCATTGCAGCTGTCTGGAAGCCCTCCACGCCCAAAAAAGCGAAACCCGCGAACCCTTGGTTCGAAATCCCTGAATTTCCACGCCCCTGGCTTCGGAGTTCGGGTTTTGGGGGTTCAGGGTTTAGAGTTCTTGAGCTTCCGGGGGTTCAGGGGTTTAGAGTTCTTGAGCTTCAGGGGGCTTTTGGGGTTTAGGGTCTACAGTAATCTTTTAGGAAGGAGAAGCGCCATGCTTGCCCTATCCCGGCCAGGAAGAGGTGTAGGGCTGAACAAACAAAATTGTGGCGTCATCTCGGGCTTTTGAAACAGTTGAAGGAAGGAGTTGGGTTTGATTCGAAGCCTTGCAACAATGTAGGGGCCTTAATAATTAGAATAGGGTTTTGGGGCCCATTATACCATAGTTTTAATAAGGAACCCCCAAAACCCTATTTTAATTATTAAGGCGCCTACATTACTCTGAGAGAATTCCTATGCTTTGGAACCCTCAAGGACCCTTTGTTGCTCAAGCCAAACTCTATCCCAGCCCACATACCACAAACCAGGTTCAGGCAGCCACATGGCTGCGCATCCCGTCACCCGGGCATGGCCAGACCGAATTGCTCTTAGTAGGAAGGAACCGATGGATTTCAAAGTTCAAAGGCGGCTTGGGGTCTCCGTGGACTTGGGATGTGCTTGCAGAAAAGCTCGCCGCAGATATGGCAAAGAAACCCACCGAAGCTCCCACCAAACCGAAAGCTAAAGTGCCGAACTCGTGAGCTTTCTGGGCCGAGGGCTCAGGGTGTAGGACAGCCGAGACCCAAACCCTAAATCCTGAAGCGAAATCACCAGAAGCTCGCATGCATGAACTAGTTCATGGTTCGGATCGGATGAAAATGTACATGTTTATTCCTTCTTGAGTTTTTAAGTACCCATAAAAATGTCAGATGCTACCCAACTATGGCAAACTGAAGCCTGTACCAGATGGGCTTGCTCGAGACGCTGGGCTGGGCCGCGAAGAGAGTGCACGGCTGTCGCGCCTTAAGCTTCAGGGTTTCGGTTTAGAGGTTTAGACCTTTAGCGCTTCAGGGTTTTGGGGTCTAAGGTTTAGGGAATAAGGTTTAGGGCTTTGGGGCTTTAGGGCTTCAGGGCTTTAGGGCTTCAGGCTGTTACGATTTTAGGGTTTTAGGTTTAGGCTTGTGGGTTTGGAGATGCTCGCCTTAGGTTTCTAGGGTTTAGGGGTTTAGAGTTGCAGGGTTGGGATAGCCGTTTGAGACAGTGACGAGGGCTTCGAGCTAGGCTTCTTTCTTGCAGGGGTTTAGGGTTTAGGGTTTAGGGATATGACAGAAGCACTAAAGTCTACAGGAGATGGAGTGATTGATGCCTGATGCTGTCGAGGCCGCACCTTGTACCGGAAATGCAAGAAGTAGGGGAGAAGATTGCTCCGAACTCCTGCCTGAACCGCCGGCCCATCGCAGGAATCGCAGGTCCAAGGTGATGGGGACACAGCCGCTCACAGTTGGGCAAGCCTCGAATTGCCACCGAACATGTTCCACTGCAGTGGCGGCAGTGTTCCGCGACAGGCATTTAAATCCAAAACCCTGACACACTGAACTTAAGCACCCCTCCTAAACCCAATGCTATGCTACACGATACTCTGCCCTAAACCCTAAACTATTCTACTAGACTCTACTCTGCTATACCAAACTTATGCTTTATTTTCTGAATCTCCGACCCTGAGAACACCCCTCAAGCTCAGGGCCCTGATGTTAGCTCGAAGGCTCTTTGGGGCTTAGGGGGTTTAGGGG